>WNWK01022405.1:0-32603 GCA_009830355.1 Cherax destructor
AAGTTTTCTCTCAGGGGGGGCATTTTTCATAGTCTGTCGGTTTTTGATGTTAGTGTTTTGGGGGGAAAATTTTTTAAAAAAACCCCCCTCCAGAATTTTTAGGTGTAAATTATAATGATTCTCCCCCATTTCCAATTTAAAGTTTGAACTTCAATTTTTCCCCCAGTTTTTCATGTATGAGCGGGAAGGTTCTGTTAGTATACAAAATATTCCAGTCTAGAGCTAACAAGTGACGTAAAGAGTATCATAACTGGTCTGGCATTTTTGTTTTAAAGGTTAAAATTTCCCCCAACCTAATATTTTAAATTTGGTTGTGATAATAACACTGTAGTGATCCTTCATAACATCTGCGGGTTATCAAAAAAAACCCCCTCTCATTACTTATCCACTTGAGTGGTTCGTGTTTTACACTCTGACCCTTTTTTTTTATTTCCTCAATATTTCCATAGGGGAGAATCAAATTTGTCTTCATTATCAAATAGTTTAGGGACATATATCAGCACAGAGACGCTGTAAAAAGGGATGCCTTCTCTCTTACAAAACTCTGGTATCATCTTTTGAGTCGTCTGGCCAGAGAACGAGGAAGAACGGGGGAGTCTTGCCCCCTGAGGAAGAAAAGCTTTCCACTGTGGCACTCTGATGTTACTGCCACACTGTCACACTGAGGTTTTGTTTGTAAAAATTGGGGTTATCAATCTCCCTTTCAAACCATTTTGTGTAGTAGTGGGTTTTGATTTTTAGTAGTAGGTAATAGTAGTAGTAGTAGTAGTAGTAGTAGTTTTAGTAGTAGTAGTAGCAGGAGTAGCAGTAGTAGTAGCAGTGGCATTCACAGTAATAGTAAAAACTGTGCCATTTACAGTGGTAGTGATAGTTGTGACATTTACAGTGGTAATGATATTTGGACATTTACAGTGGTAATGTTTTTTTGGGGACTTTTCGGGGAAAATGATCTTGTGTTTTTTACAGTGGTAATGATAGTTGTGACATTTCATGGTAATGATAGTTGTGTTTTTTACAGTGGTAATGATATTTTGTGACATTTAAGTACTTCCACTGTACTTATTTTGCTCACTAATACACCATGGTCACATTTGTCAAGGTTTTTGCAAAATCTTTTTTACTAACCTATTTTGCTTGTCTAAGTGCATCAAAGAAAAGGTTACAATGGTCTAGCAACTGCAACAGCAGCAGCAGCAGCAGCGACCAGTTTCAAACCTTCCTCACCCTGGGTTGTCAATGGTTAAAAATTTTAGGGTTTTTAACAATCTTGTTTTTTAAAACCCCCTTTTTTTCAAAGAGTTTGATAAGGGCACGGCAGTGTTATAAATCTTTTTTTTTTTCTGGCCAGTTCTTTACTCCCACCTTTTGGATGTGGGGCATTGTGGTTTTTAATATTGGGAAGACTCTTGTGTCCAAACTCTCTCCGAAGGAAAAAAGCACGTGATTATTATTATTATTTGAATTTTGATGAGTATAGAGTTTCAAACGCCTGGGCCAAGGAAAACAGGTTAAAAAAGGGGTTTGCCGGGAAACAGGAAAATGTTTCCTGGGAGTCTTAGATGATGACCCGCTGTTGGGCTTTGGTCATCGACTGAGGCCTTCCACTGGCTTATCGGTTCACCCTTTAAAAATATGGTCATAGTTATAACCATTTAAGGAAAAAGAGAAAGGGAATATATAAAAACTCTGACGTCACGTGGAGTCTGGGTTCTTCGGAAATTATGAAGATGGGCAGATTTTGGGAGTTTTTTTCAGACAACCAGGGTTGCGTTTTTAGTCCGACTAAACCCCAAAATCCAGCGTTTTCACTCATTTTTTGGATTTATTTTTAACGCCCTTTAAGCGAAGAGCCCCGAATTTCGTCAAATTCTTTTGTTTTCCCCTGCCTCTACCAGACTCTTCAACCGGGCGTATAATGTCCTGGACTCTTCAACCGTTTTAAAATGTCCGGGACCTTCATTCCACGTATAATGTCCGGTTTTTTTTTCCCCGGCGAAAATTTGTCCTGGACTCTTCATTGGGCGATAATGTCCGGACTTTTTTCCCCGGGCGCATAATGTCCGGGGGCTTTTTTTTTCCCCGACGCATAATTTACACAGACTTAATAAAAAACACCACAAGAGGAAGAATCCGGGTCAAAGAAAATTTTAAAGCAGGGGGGGCTGAAACAGGATCCTGCGGGGGAAAGCAAGACTAAGGGATATGTCAGGTACCGGAGGGTGTTATCGACCGCGACAGAACACGAAAAAAAAGACAGGGAAAATGAAAGAGGGGAAAAAAGAAAAAGGAGGAAAGAGAGAGGGGCGGGGGAACCCAACTGGAGGGGAAACCTAATAAACCACCTTCAGATGTTCCCCAACCGGGGAAAACCCCCAACCAAACAATAACCCAAAACACATGCCATCCCCCAAAGATTCCACCCACCTCATTACAAACTCCACCCCCACCAACCCCCCAAATTTTTCCCCCAAAGGCTCCTTTTCCCAAACCCCCTCCCCCCCGACTACGGTTTTAGAAAAGAAGGTTAAAGGTTTGGTATAAAAAAGCAGAGGGGATAACAAATAAATGTGAGGGGGAAAAAGAAAAAGGAGACACCCCCCCAAATAATACCCCTCCCCAGAAAAAATCCCCGGATGATAACAGATGCAATCCCTTTCCCCCCCCCATATCAAATCCTCAAAGGGAAAAATAGGGGGGGCAGAGGGGAGGGGGGGTTTCTGCTCAAAGAACAGGGGGGGATTTGAGGAAGTGGGGGGAAAATGGAATGGGTGAAAGGGGGCTACATAGTAGGAAAAATTAGCTGGGGGCCCGGTGGAATTGCTGTAATGTACAACCCGCCCCCAGCTGCAGGGGGCCCCAAAAGAAAAAACCGAGGAAAGAGAATGGCAGAAAACCTACCCCAGGTAGCCAGAAGAGCCCCCAGGGGGGGAGCAAAGTTACTAGTTATGGGTGATTTAAACCAAAAGAGATTGATTAAAAAAACCCAGAGCCCCATGGGGGTCCTGAATCATGGAGAGCCAAGATGATGGTGTGGTACTTTAAAAAACCCCATGCATCAACATGTTAGAACACTACCAGAGAGAGAGGGGGGGATGATCCAGCAAGACTGGACCTAGTATTCCCCTTTTTAGTATTTTACATCGGGGATATCACGATAAAAGGGCCCCCCTTGGGGGCTAGTGATCTTTTGGGGTTTTGTTTTTTTTAATAGTTGAGCTACAAGTGGAGAGGGAGCAGGAATAGGAAAGGAAAACAAATAAAAAGGGGGGGGGGACAACAGGCATGAGGTTTTTCCCCTACAAGACGTTCAGTGGGAGAGAGAAATTGGCGGGAAAACCAGAAAAAGAAATGAAAAGGACAACCAAATGCAAGAGGCAGAGGGGGGTTTTCCCGGGGGAAAATTTGGGAAGCCCAAAAACGCCCCCTTTGGGTTTCCCCCAGGGTTGGGGGAAAAAGTAATAAAGAGGGGGGGAAAAAGCAAAGAAAAAAGGACCCAGGAAAATAAAGAGATTAGCAAAAGCCAGAAACGAATATGCACAGGTAAAAAGGGGGGGCTAGGGACAATATGAAAATGATATAGCATAAAAAATCAAGTCGCCCCGGTTTTGTTGTATACCCCCATGGGGGAAAAAAACAGTCAAGGACCAGGAATCAGGCGGGGAAAAGGGAAAGGGGGGAGTTCACAATAAACGCCCAAAAAGGTTTTTGGGGGAGCTCAAAAGATTTAAAAAATTTTTGGGGGACGGGGGGGCCCGGAATTGAATAGGGAGGTATACCAACAAGTGCTGGATGAAATACACACAACCGAGGAGGAGGGGAAGTGCAGTGAACTGATACCCCAAAAGCGGGGGGCCAGACAACTTTTCTTTGGGGCCTTAAAAGGAGCAAAATTTTTGTGTGCCACTCACAAATCTTCAACACATCCATTGAAACTGGGCAACTACCGGGGGGGAAGATGGGAAAAGCCCCAAATTTTTTGAAAGGGAGACAGACACGAGGATTAAACAAGACCTGTGTCACGGGCGGGATAGTATGGGCATGGGGGAAAATCATCAGGGGAGAGTGGGGGAGCACCTAGAAAGAAAAGCTTATAAACGACAACCAGCACGGTTTCGGGGAAAGGGGAAAACCTGTGTCACAAACCACTGGGGTTTTTAAAAGGGGAAAGAAGTAAGACACGAGAGAGGGGGGTGGATAGACTGCTTTTTTTACGCGAAGGCTTGACACAGTTCCTCCCAAAAGGGTAATGAAAAAACAGAGGATCGGGGACACGTAACAGGAAAAGCACGCAATGGATCAGAGAATATCGACAGGAGGCAACAAGAGCGGAGGAGGATGTCAGAGTCCCCTTGAAGTGGATTTCCCCCCAAAAAAGGGGCAGTCCTGGGGCCTGTACTTTTTTTTGGGTTTTGGAATGACATAACGGAAGGGATAGACCAAAGGGGCCCCCGTTTGCAGATGATGAAAATTAATGAGAAGAATCAAATCGTCGAGGATCAGGGGGAACAAAGAGCCCCGGAAAGGGGTTTCAAGCCTGGCCCCGTCGGCTTTTTAATTTTAAACCCCGCCAAATGTAAAGTCATGAATATCGGGGAAGGGCAAAGAAGACCGAGACAGAGTATAGTCTAGGTGGCCAGACTAAAAACCCCACTCAAAGAAAAGATCTTGGGGGGAGAAAAAACCGGACATCTCCTGAGGCCACATCAATCAGATAACTCTGCAGCATACGGGCGGGTGGCAAACCTAAGAATAGCGTTCCCCCAAAAACCCCACTAAGGTCATTCAAATCTGTATACCATATACGTCAGGGGCCCCCCGGGATGGGCCCCCCTTTGGGGAAACCCCCCTGGTCCCCTCAAAAAAAATTTGAGAAAGTGCAAAAAGGGTTTTTTAAAAGCAGTCCCAGAGCTAAGGGGATTGTCCTGAAGAAAAAGGGTTAAAGGGAAAACGGCCTGACGAACTAGAGGAAGGGGGTTAGGGGGGGCATGATAACGACATATAAAAAAATGCGAGGAATAGAAAAAGAACAAGATGTTCCAGAGAGGGGACAAGAAAAAAGGGCAAAAAGTTGAAGACTTAGAGTCAAAGGGATGTTAGGGGAAAAAAATTTTTCAGTCAAGGGGGTTTTGAAGGGAAAACTTAGAAAGGACATAGTGGAGGCAGGAACCATAAAAGTTTTAAGACTAGGTTTGATAAAGCTCATGGAGCAGGGGGAGAGAGGGCCCCCTAGAATCCCGTGAAGAGGCGGGGCCAGGAAGGGTATGACTCGACCCCTGCAACCACAAATAGGTGGTTTGGTGGAGCCTTGACCCAACACAAAACATGGATTTTTTGAGCCCTCGATAATTTGAAGCTGAGCAGCCCCTGGGGAGCGCGCGCTGCAGGGGCCCCGGGTGCTTCCCCAAGACAAACACCCGTGAACCGTGTCTGGTTGTCAGGGCCCCCTGATTGTCCCCTTTCCTAGGGATGCAGCCCATTTCAAGTTAGATTATTTTGGGTTAGGTTAGGTTTGGTTTGGTTGTTTTTGGGGTTTAGGGTTTGGGTTTGGTTAGGTTGGGCTGGGTTAGGTTAGATTATGTTTCCCCAGATTTCCCGGGGGGCAACGCCCCAGCGGCCAGGTCTGTGACCGGGCCCCCCCCGGGAAATTCCTGGGGGGATTGGGGACGACCCCCCCGCGGGCCCGGGGTTTTAAACCGGGGCCCCCGGTGGGTCGGGGGCCCGATCAACGAGGCTGTTACTGCTGGCTCCCCTAGCCCCAAAGTACGAACCACAGCCCGGCTGACGGCACTGACTTTGGAAAAAACCCCCCCAGCTCCCCCTTGAAGGAACCAGAGGCCACTGGAAAGCCCCCTTTTGGGTGGGGGGAGGCGTTGAACAGTTTTGGGGCCCCCCCCATGGGGGATCGGGGGCCGATTAACCAGGCTGTTATGCTGGGCCGCAGTCCAACGTACAAAACCCCACCCCCGGGTGGTCGGGCCGACTTTAGGTGCCTGCCCCGTCCCCTTAAAGGGAAAGGGTCTATTGGTAATCCCCTTATGTAAGCAGACAGGAACAGTTTTGGGCCCCTGACACTTATTTTGTTGTCTCTCAACGTGCGGGCCCCCCTGTTTTTTATTGGGGGGGAAAGTTGCACGTCTGCCGAAAATTTTTTTGCTTTCGTGGGGAATTTATTTTTTGTGCAAGTTTGGTACAACCCCCCTAGGTTTTTTAATTTATATAATAATGCCCCCCGCCTGCGGTCTAGTGAGTACAGGTTTAGGGAATTGCCCCCCCTAATTTTAGGTGGACGCATTATGCCCGTGAATGTTCTCGACATTTCCTATGTCATTTGTTAGGTTACGCTGGGTTAGGTTGGGGGCACAACCGGAAAAAAATAATGTAACTATAAGATAAAATACGACAAAACAGTCTGCCGCTTGAAAAAAAAAGTCAGCCTAAGACTCACATTTCGACGTTCAAGGGCCCCCCAACAGTCATGTTTTAAATTTTTAAAGTTTCCATGGTGCCCCTGCAATGACGAGGAGCTGGTTGTAGCTAACAGTAGAGTTTCACCCCCCACACACACAAAATAACTCATTAGCAAGCTACAAACACTAGAGTTAACATGAAGCAAAAGCAAGGACCGGGGGGGTCAGCCTGCAGTGTGAGGAAAAATGGGGAGGAAAGGATTGTTTTGGAAGGAAGAAGGCGGGTTTTTGGGGGAGGCCAGGGTGTGGGGGGGGAGGAGGAAGAGGAAAAAAATGGGGAGGCCAGTGGGGGGGGGGTTTTTAGGAAGGCAGGGATGGGGAATCCGGGGGGGGGGGGAAGGGGAGGGCAGGGGGATCCACTGGTCACTACAGTGTCATTAGACCAAATAGGGCCCCGTCAACCTTATTTTGTGACAGGTAGGCCAAGCTGGGCTTCAGATAGGTGCCAGGGATGCTAGGAAAGAGAGAGAGAGAGAGAGAGAGAGAAAGAGGGACTCCCCCAGTTGTATTTTCAGGGTCGATTCACAGCTCCCCCGCTTCTTCGGGGGCCCATTCCCCTTTTCCCCGCTCCATGAGCTTTATCATACATCTTCTTAAAGCTTTAAAGGATCCTGCCTCCACTCATCACTTCCCAGACTATTCCATTCCTGACAACTGTGACTGAAGAAATACTTCCTAACATCCCTGGGGTTCATCTGAGTCTTCAACTTCCAACTGTGTGTGTGTGTGTGTATGTGTGCGTGTGTGTGTTACGTAATTATTACCCGGGAGAGGTAATGTCAAATAGTGAAGCAAAGGGTTTTTTCCCCCACTCCTCAAGGTTTTTTCCCCCCCCCCCTCCAGGTTCCCCCCCTTCCCCCCAGCGAAACAGGCTGCTGTTTTTTGAAAAATTTAAAGAAACCACTATGGTGAATACACGATGAGACAACAAGGAAATTTCCCCCTTTTTTGATATACCTGTGATGAGTTTAAATTTTTTACTGTCCCCCCCCTACCCTGGGTCAGGCTTGTCTGGTGCTTGCCTGGTCCACCAGGTTTCCCCTGCTGGCAGCCCGCTGGCCACATATCCACCACAGGGGGGTTTTGGCCCCCACTCCCTCTCTTGCCAGTGTTTCTGATATTTCTGAAAAGAAAAAAATTCTGCCATGGATGCTGATACAATGTTCTCTTTTTTTTCCCCGACCCTGCTCTCGTTTTATTCTCTTTTCCCCCTTTTTTTCTCCCCCAAATGTTTTTGGCGTTCCAATAACATATTTGGGACCAAAAATTTAAATGGGATACCCTTCCCGTTTTCGGGGAAAAACCCCCGGGGCGTGCGAGAGCTCATGTAATTTGAAAGTGTCGTAAAAGTCATTATTTTCCTTTTTTTTAAAGTTCTCATTATCCCCCCCATCTTTTTCCCCCGGCCCTTTGGGCATATGTTTTTTTGTGTTCTTTGGGAAAAAGGGGGAAAACATTATTACTCCGGGGCTTCAAATTCCCCCTGTTCTTTTATTTAAATTTTCTTGTATTTTAAAATGGGGTTTCTTTGAGTTCTTATTCTTTTCGTATCTGAGCAGTTACCCAAAAATCACCCCCGAACATAATTTATTTTATGTCCAGGAAAGATTTGCTTATTGACCCTGGGTAGCTTTAAAAAAACTGGACAAATTAAAAAAATGGGGGGCTTTTGGGGTTGGTGTCGTGGGTACGTGAGAAACTTGGGGGTTTGGGGGGATGGTTTTTAAAACCGTTTTTGGGCCAGTAGGCCTTCTGGGAAATGTTCCCCCATTCTTATGTTCTTATTTCCAATTTATCCTGTTTTTACCGAGGGGTTTTCATGTTTTTTGGTGTCATCCAAAAATGACGATCGAAACTATGAATTTATTTCTTGTTGTAAGAGGGGAAAAAAAAGTAGAGCACCAGGGCGGGGCCGTTTTCTAAGGGTTTTCTTTTCTAATGCTGGGTTTTTTTAAAAATTTTTCCCACTCCCCCTTTTTATTCTGTTTCCCCTTCTTTCCCCCTTATACCTTTCACCCCCATTTTTTGTAATCACACGATGATAATATCGACAAACCTTTTTTTAAAAAAATTAAAACCCCTGGTTTTGGTTTTTTCCGCCCTCCTTTTTGTAATTTTGCAGTTGTGAAAGATTACCTCTCAGCTCTAAATCCAGATGGTCCTGTTCCATAAAATTTGTTTCCCGGGTTTTTCATCAACTTTAAAGACTTTAGGATGTTAGCTTGATCTGTGGGTTAATTTCTCTACTGGCTCACGTCTGCCTTTTTTTAAGGGGCTCTTAGATTTTACTTATGTCAGCTTTTTCACAAAACAATCGTTTGATTCAAGTGGTACTTGACCATGTTGATACGAAGACCCCCCAAGCCGTCCAGGTGCTCCCGGGGTCCTATATTTCATATCTTTCTCACAGAGAAAAGGGAAAATTTTTAAAAATTAAAACACAGGTCCCCATCCCTCTCCACCAAACCCGGGGGGGGCCCAGACCCCGCAGCCTCAGTACCCAGCAGCATCAGACCCCGCAGCCTGTCCCCGCAGCCCCCAGTAAATCAGAGCCTAATCCCGGGGGGCCCAGTACACAAAAAACCTCAGACCCCGCAGCCTCAATCCCCGGGGAGCCCCCGACCCAGCAGCCTCAAAGGCCTCAAATACCCAGCAGCCTCAATCCCGGGGGCCCGGGGCCCAGCAGCCTCCCAAACCCGGGGGGGCCCCCCAGTACCAGCAACCCAGTACCCAGCAGCCCCAAAACCCCGGGGAGCCCCAGTCCCAGCAGCCTCAGTACTAACAGCCTCGTCTCAGCAGCCTCATCCCCGGGGAGCCCAGTCCCCGCAGCCTCAATCCCGGGCCTCAGGCCTGGGAACCTCAGTCCCAGCGGGCCTTTTTTCCCGGGCAGCCTCAGTACCCAGCCCCAGTCTCAGCCTCAGTACTCAGCAGCCTCAGTACCCAGCAGCCTCAGTACCCAGCCTCAGTACCCACACCTCAATTCCCCGCAGCCTCAGTACCCGGGGGGCCTCATCCCAGCAGCCTCAGTCCCGGGGGGGGCGTGACCCGGGAGCCTGTACCCCGGGAGCCTCAAAATTGCCCAGCAGCCCCAGTACCCGCAGCCCGTACCCGGGAGCCCCAGTCCCGGGCAGCCTCATACCCCCAGCCCAGGAGGAACCATCAAGACACCATTTTGGGGGGATTTTAACCCCCTCGGATGAGGCCTGGTGTCCCCCCCCTACCCATTACCCCACCACACCATCCACACCACCACCACTACCACTTTTCCCCCCACCACCATATTACCATAACCCACCACTATTACCCCCACCACTACCACTATTACCACCCCACTATTACCACCACCACCACCACTCCACTATTACCACCACCACTATTACCACCACCACTACCACTATTCCACCACCACCACCACTACCTATTACCACCACCACCACCACTACCACTATCAACAATTCCTACCACAGCGCCCACCTCTCAACAAACCACAAACCCCATCATAACCACACAACCTACTAACCCCATCATAACCCCCCTAACCCCATCATAACCCACTACAACCCACTAACACCATCATAACCCACCACAACCCACTAACACCATCATAACCCCTACAAAACCCACTAACCCCATCAAAACCCACCAAAACCCACTAACACCATCATAACCCCCCACAACCCACTAACCCATCAACCCACCAAAACCCCACTAACACCATCATAACCCACAAAAACCCCCACTAACCCCATCAAACCCCACTAACCCATCATAACCCTACCCCCACCATAACCCATAACCCCACCACAACCCACTCCATCCGGATCCTGATAACATTCCTTCAGGACAACTGGGGACTGACCCCCCAATCTACACACTACCATAACAACGTAACCCTTCGAGTGAAGGTATGTGAGAACGTGTAGGATAAACCCAGTGAAAAGCAGGGCACCCTGGGCACATTTAAGAACGTTGTGTCAATATCCGTGGCCCCAGAATCAACCTATTACCACAGACATCAACACGTTACCAGCAGACATCCCGGTTCCAGCAGACATCAACACAGTTACCAGCAGACATCAACACAGTTCCACCCAGACATCAACCAGTTGCCGAAATCAACCAGTTCAGCAGACATCAACCAGTTCCAGCAGACATCAACACAGTTCAGCAGACATCAACCAGTTCCAGCAGACATCAACACGTTAACAGCAGACATCAACACGTTACCAGCAGACCCCGTTCCCCAGCAGACATCAACCAATTACAAGCAGACTAACCAGTTACCAGCAGACATCAACCAGTTACCAGCAAATCACAGTTACCGCAAACATCAACCATTTACCAGCAGACATTAACCAGTTACCAGCAGACATCAACCTGTTACCAGAAAAACCCCAACACAGTTACCAGCAGACAACAACACAGTTACCAGCGACATCAACACGTTACCAGCAGACAACAACACAGTTACCAACAGACATCAACACAGTTACCAGCAGACATCAACACAGTTACCAGCAGACATCAACCTTTACCAGCAGACATCAATATGTTACCAGCAGACATAAACCAGTTACCAGCAGACATCAACACAGTTACCAGCAGACAACAACACATTTACCAGCAGACATCAACACAGTTACCAGCAGACAACAACACAGTTACCAACATACAACAACACAGTTACCAGCAGACATCAACACAGTTACCAGCAGACATCAACACAGTTACCAGCAGACATCAACACAGTTGCCAGCAGACATCAACACAGTTACCAGCAGACATAAACCCACAGTTACCAGCAGACATCAACACAGTTCCCCAGACATCAACACAGTTCCCCAGCAGACATCAACGTGTTGAAGACGCAATTTGCATTCTTGATCAACTGGGTATTAATGCTCACACATATTATACTACATTTGTGGTGTTTTCCATCGGTAAGTCCTTAGTAACCCCACTGACTCGGAATCAACAATGATGTCACCTTGTGGAAATATGTGAATGTTCTGTTACATTTATGTCAAGACTGATTGTCACATAAACCCTCATGTGTGTTAGAACACAGCGTTACAGGAGTGTTACAGGGTGTTACAGGATTTACAAGCTCCTTGACTGAGGCCTCGGTTTATGTCCCGTAACATCATTACGAAGTATTACCCAAATTTTTACAAGAGACAGAACTGGCCACGATCTGCTGTACACTCGTCACACAGTTTTATAAGCCGTGTTCTCCCCCACCTCCAGTGATGTCTTCTCGGCTTCAGCGTCGTCCTCGCCCCAGAGGAGCCAGACTCCAGGTATCGGGAGGAGCCACATGTTTCCTGCAGTGTGGACACTGCCTCCTCTGGCGAAGGTAGTTGTTAGTTCTTTTTCACTCGTTTCATTTGGAGATTTTTTGTATTTACACCATAGTGGTGAACACTGGTGAGCCAGTAGTGTGTTGGGACGAGGGTGTCCCAGGAGCCTGGTTATGAGGATAAAAAGCAGTAGAGGGACCAGGACAGTGCCTTAGGGGTAAAAAAGCTTTTTGCTAATGCTGGATTTTACTCTGTTTACTACTCCTCTTTGTGTTCTATCACTCGTTCAGTCATTCAAACAGCCTGCCTAGATATTACACCAGTGACAACTGTTGGCAGACATGGCCGCATGACGGACCTTGTCCTCACTCTGCCTCTGTCATAGCCCCTCCTCACCACCGCGACCCCTGGCTCGGTACTGATACTGTCTCTGGTCCACCTCGCTGTCAGTGCAAAAAACAGTAATAAACTGTAGAACAGTCATCGCTGCCTTTGACTCCCCCTGAAAGATAACCTCGCACCAGACAACACAAGATTGCATTTTTTTTTAGATCTGCAATTTTGCCTGCCTTAAAAAGTTCGGAAATCTATATCAATATTCCAGTCTAGAGAGAAGTGACTTTAAGAGAACCACTATTAACTTGGAATATCTTGTTTAAAGGGTTTTAGTTATCCAGTCTCATAGTGACAATGTTGTGATCCTTGAGAGTGACATCTTCCCGATATTATCACTCCTAAATCCACTCTACTGTGTGGTTTGGGTTCTTATAGACTCCGTTCTAGATTTTATTTCCTCAAATTTTACATAACAGAGTAACTGAAATTTGTCCTCAGTGGTCATCATATTGTTGTCAATGACCCACTGGGGCCTTGTTTATGTCAGTTTGAAGCTTTACAGTGTCCCCAATGGATGCCACTCTCATCACTTCAGTATTACCTACAAAGGATGTTTATGATGTAGGTTTCTGTCGATGTCAGACATGAGACTGAGAGAGAATTATGGAGTATTGTCCACTGTGGCAACTCGTTATTATACTCCCGTACTACCACCACAACCCCCACTCTGTACTCCACCATAACCCCCCACTACTACTGTACTACCACCAACCCTCCCTCTACTGTACTACCACCACAACCCTCCACTACTACTGTACTACTACCACAACCCTCCACTATTACTGTACTACCACCACAACCCTCCACTATTACTGTACTACCACCAAACCCTCCACTACTCTGTTGCCACCACAACCCTCCACTACTACTGTACTACTACCATAACCCTCCACTACTACTGTACCACCACCACAACCTCCACTACTACTGTACTACCACCACAACCCTCCACTACTACTGTACTACCACCACAACCTCCACTACTACTGTACTACCACCACAACCTCCACTACTCTGTACTACCACCACAACCCTCCACTACTACTGTACTACACCACAACCCTCCACTACTGACTGTACTACCACCACAACCTCCACTACTACTGTACTACCACCACAACCCTCCACTACTACTGTACTACCACCACAACCCTCCACTACTACTGTACTACCACCACAACCTCCACTACTACTGTACTACCACCACAACCCTCCACTACTACTGTACTACCACCACAACCTCCACTACTGCTGTACTACCAGACCCTCCACTACTGCTGTACTACCACCACAACCCTCCACTACTACTGTACTACCACCACAACCTCCACTATTACTGTACCACCACCACAACCCTCCACTACTACTGTACTACCACCACAACCCTCCACTACTACTGTACTACCACCACAACCCTCCACTATTACTGTACCACCACCACACCCTCCACTACTCTGTACTACCACCACAACCCTCCACTCTACTGTGCTACAGCCACAACCCTCCACTACTCTGTACTACAGCCACAACCCTCCACTACTACTGTACTACACCACAACCCTCCACTACTACTGTACTACCACCACAACCCTCCACTACTACTGTACCACCACCACAACCCTCCACTACTACTGTACTACTACCATAACCCTCCACTATTGCTGTACTACCACCACAACCTCCACTATTACTGTACTACCACCACAACCCTCCACTACTAGCTGTATTACCACACAACCCTCCACTACTACTGTACTACTACCATAACCCTCCACTACTACTGTACCACCACCACAACCCTCCACTACTACTGTACTACCACCACAACCTCCACTACTACTGTACTACCACCACAACCCTCCACTACTCTGTACTACCACCACAACCCTCCACTACTGCTGTACTCCACCACAACCCTCCACTACTACTGTACTACACCACAACCCTCCACTACTACTGTACTACCACCACAACCCTCCACTACTACTGTACTACCACCACAACCTCCACTACTACTGTACTCCACCACAACCCTCCACTACTGTACTACCACCACAACCCTCCACTACTACTGTACTGCCACCACAACCCTCCACTCTGCTGTACTACCACCACAACCCTCCACTACTACTGTACTACCACCACAACCCTCCACTACTACTGTACTACCACCACAACCTCCACTACTACTGTACTACCACCACAACCCTCCACTATTGCTGTACCACCACCACAACCCTCCTACTACTGTACTACCACCACAACCCTCCACTACTACTGTACTACCACCTGACCCTCCACTTTGCTGTACCACCACCAGCCCTCCACTACTGCTGTACTACCACCACAACCCTCCACTACTACTGTACTACCACCTGACACCTCCACTACTACTGTACTACAACCACAACCCTCCACTACTGCTGTACTACAACCACAACCCTCCACTACTGCTGTGCTACCACCACAACCCTCCACTACTACTGTACCACCACCACAACCCTCCACTACTACTGTACTACCCCCACAACCCTCCACTACTACTGTACTACCACCACAACCTCCACTACTACTGTACTACCACCACAACCCTCCACTACTACTGTACCACCACCACAACCCTCCACTACTACTGTACTACCACCACAACCCTCCCCTACTACTGTACTACCACCACCCTCCCTACTACTGTACTACAGCCACAACCCTCCACTACTACTGTACTACAGCCACCCTCCACTACTACTGTACTACCACCACAACCCCCCACTACTGCTGTACTACCACCACAACCCTCCACTACTACTGTACCACCACCACAACCCTCCACTACTACTGTACTACAACCACAACCCTCCACTACTACTGTACTACCACCTGACCCTCCACTACTACTGTACCACCACCACAACCCTCCACTACTACTGTACCACCACCACAACCCTCCACTACTGCTGTACTACCACCACAACCCTCCACTACTACTGTACTACCACCACAACCCTCCACTACTACTGTACTACCACCACAACCCTCCACTACTGCTGTACTACCACCACAACCCTCCACTACTACTGTACTACCACCAAAACCCCTCCACTGCTACTGTGCCACCACCACCCCCCACTGCTACTGTACTACCACCACACCCCTCCACTACTACTGTACCACCACCACAACCCTCCACTACTACTGTACTACCACCACAACCCTCCTACTGCTGTACTACCACCACAACCCTCCACTACTGCTGTACCACCACCACAACCCTCCACTACTGCTGTACTACCACCACAACCCTCCACTACTGCTGTACCACCACCACAGCCCTCCACTACTACTGTACTACCACCACAACCCTCCACTACTACTGTACCACCACCACAACCCTCCACTACTGCTGTACTGCCACCACCCTCCACTACTACTGTACTACCACCACAACCCTCCACTACTGCTGTACTACCACCACACCCTCCACTACTACTGTACTACCACCACAACCCTCCACTACTACTGTACTACCACCACAGCCCTCACTACTACTGTACTGCCACCACCCTCCACTACTGCTGTACTACCACAACCCTCCACTACTACTGTACACCACCACAAGCCTCCACTACTACTGTACTACCACCACAACCTCCACTGCACTGACACCACCACAGCCTCCACTACTGCTACTACCACCACAACCTCCACTACTGCTGTACTACCACCAAAACCCTCCACTGCTACTGTACTACCACCACAGCCCTCCACTCTGCTGTACTGCCACCACAACCCTCCACTACTGCTGTACTACCACCACAACCCTCCACTACTACTGTACTACCACCACAACCCACTACTACTGTACTACCACCAGCCCTCCCTCTGCTGTACTACCACCACAACCCTCCACTACTACTGTACTACCACCACAACCCTCCACTACTACTGTACTACCACCTGACCCTCCACTGCTACTGTACTACCCCCACAACCCTCCACTACTGCTGTACTACCACCACAACCCCCCACTACTACTGTACTACCACCACAACCACTGCTACCACCAGTAACTGACTCAGCTCTACAAAAGCTCCTAAAGCCCTCGGTCTGTTAACCTTTTCTTGGTTACGAACCTCTTTAACTATTCTAGTCTGCCCACACCTTTAACCCTACCCAGCATCCTCCTCATCCTTAGTGCCATCCCTTCCTCCTCCTCTACCCTCCTCCACCTCCTTCTCTTCCTAATTCTACCCTCCTCCTATTACCCCTATCCCCGTCCTATCTCCTGCCTCTTCCCTCCTCCTCCTCCTCTTCATCCTGCCTCTCCTCTCTTGCAACTCCACCCACCTAACCTGTCCGCCCACTAATACTACACACACACACACAGACTGCAAGCCCGCTTCAGGAATTGCTCCTGGAGTTTAACCCCACCAAATGCAAAGTCATGAAGACTGGGAAAGGTGAAAGAAGACCGCACACAGAGTACAGACTATGGGGCCAAAGACTGCAAATCTCACTCAAAGAAAAGGATCCTGGGGTGAGTATAATACCGAGCACATCTCACGAGGCGCACATCAACCAGATAACTGCTGCAGTATACGGGCGCCTAGCAAACCTAAGAATAGCGTTCCGACACCTGAGTAAGAAATCATTCATGACACTGTACACCGTGTATGTAAGGCCCATATTGGATATGCAGCACCAGTATAGAACCCACACCTGGTCAAACCATCAAGAAATCAGAGAAAGTGCAAGGTTTGCAACAAGACTAGTCCCGGAGGAGAGGTTAAGGTTAATGTAATTCCTATTTTTAAAGCAGGGGACAAGTCACTACCGTCAAACTACCGCCCAATAAGCCTGACCTCAATTGTAGGCAAATTACTAGAGTCAATTATAGCTGATATTATTAGAAGCCATCTAGATAACCATAATTTGATTAATGATACCCAGCATGGATTCACGAGGGCCGTTCCTGCCTATCTAATTTATTAACCTTCTTCAGTAAAGCTTTTGAGGCTGTTGATCACGATAAAGAATTCGATATTGTTTATTTAGACTTTAGTAAGGCTTTTGATAGAGTACGCACCAGAGACTGTTAAAGAAAGTGGCAGCTCATGGCATTGGGAAAAGTGCTGTCATGGATCGAGTCATGGCTCACCAATAGGAAGCAGAGAGTGTGCATAAATGGGGTTAAATCCGAATGGGGACTTGTAACAAGTGGTGTTCCACAGGGATCAGTCTTAGGCCCATTGTTATTTATAATATATATCAATGACCTTGATGAGGGAATTACTAGTGATATGAGCAATTCGCCGGACACGAGATAGGTAGGATAATTGATTCAAACATAGATGTCATAGAACTTCAGGAAGATTTAGACAAACTTAATTCGTGGTCAGAAAAGTGGCAGATGCAGTTCAATGTAGATAAATGCAAGGTTCTGAAGCTCGGGAGTGTCCATAACCCAAGCACTTATAAGTTAAATAACGTAGAACTTAGCCATACAGATTGCGAGAAGGACTTGGGGGTGATGGTAAGCAGCAACCTTAAACCAAGACAGCAATGCCTAAGCGTACGTAATAAGGCAAATAGATTACTAGGTTTATATCAAGAAGTGTTAGCAACAGAAGTCCCGAGGTTATATTACAGCTTTATACATCATTAGTAAGGCCTCACCTAGATTACGCAGCTCAGTTCTGGTCTCCATATTACAGAATGGACATAAATTTGTTAGAAAACATTCAGCGTAGAATGACTAAATTAATACATAGCATTAGAAATCTTCCTTACGAAGAAGATTGAAGACCCTAAATTACATTCACTTGTAAGACGTAGAATGAGGGAGCATGATCGAGGTATACAAGTGGAAAATGGGTATTAACAAAAGGGGGTATAAATAAGGTCTTGAGGATATCTCTCCAAGAGAGAACCCGCAATAATGGATTCAAGTTAGATAAGTTTAGATTTAGAAAGGATATAGGAAAGTATTGGTTTGGAAATAGGGTAGTTGATGAGTGGAACAGTCTGCCTAGTAGGGTTATTGAAGCTAGGACCTTGGGTAGTTTCAAATTTAGGTTGGATAAATTCATGAGTGAGAGGGTTGGATTTGAGTGGGACTCGCGCATGAGTGGGTAAAATTGTCAAAGCTTATTTCTTGGGTAGCATTGAAAATTGGGTTGAGCAAATATTCTGTTAGTGGGACGGATTGTGAAGGACCTGCCTAGTATGGGCCAACAGGCCTGCAGTAGTCCTCCTTTCTTATGTTCTTAAATCGACCTGACGACACTGGGACAGGAGGGATAGGAGATGCATGATAATGACATATAAAATACTGAGAGGAATTGACAGGGTGGATAGGACAGGATGTTTCAGAGATGTCACACAGCAAGCAGGGGACACAACTGGAATCTGAAAACTCAGATGAGTCACAGGGATGTTAGGAAGTATTTCTTTAGCCTTAGAGTTATCAGGATGTGGAACAATCTGGAAAGTGAAGTAGTGGAGACAGGATATACAAAACTTTAAGAAGAGATATGATAAAGCTCATGGAACAAAGATAAAGTGGACCAAGTAGCGACCAGCGAGAGGTGGTGCCAGGAGTGTGAATCGACCTGCAACCACAAATAGGTGAGCACACACATACACACCAGATGAACGGGTAGGTGGAGATGCCTGGGACCTGTTGTCAGACTCTAACCGGTACCCTGGTGGCTTGCAAGCCAAGCCAGTACCACTTGCCTCAGTGGCCTGCAAGCCAGCCAGTACCATTCTGCCTCAGAGGCTTGCAAACCAAGCCAGTACCACTCTGCCTCAGTGGCTTGCAAGCTGCCAACACTACTCTGCCCCAGTGGCTTGCAAGCCAAGCCAGCACCACTCTGCACTGGTACCCTAAAGCCCAAGGACCCTGCAACCCAGGCCCTGGGGCCCTGCAACCCAAGGACACTGAGACTTTAAGCCCAGAGGCCCTGAGACTTGGAACCCAGGAGCCCTGGACTCTGAACCAGGGACCCTGAACCCAAGGACCCTGAGACTGAACCCAGGGGGCCCTGAGATTTTGAACCAGGACCCTGAGACTGAACCCAGGAGCCCTGAGACTCTGAACCCAGGGACCCTGAACCCAAGGTCCCTGGACTTTGAACCCAGGGCCCTGAGATTTTGAACCCAGGACCCTGAGACTGAACCCAGGAGCCCTGAGATTTTGAACCCAGGGACCCTGAGACTGAACTCAGGGGCCCTGAGATTTAACCAGGGACCCTGAGACTGAACCCAGGGGCCCTGCGACGCCGCACTGGCGGCTGGAGTCAGTGGAGCGACCAGTTGCGTCGCTCTTATGAGGTAATGTTGAGATATGTTATATCCCAGGATATACGTGTGGTATCCGGGTATGCCAGTGGAATCAGGTATACCTGTGGTAATCCGGGAATACCTGTGGCATCCAGGGTATAGCTGTGGTATCAGGGATATATCTCCATCCCAGGGTATACTTATGACATTCCAGGATATGCCTGGAATACCTGTGGTATCCCAGGGTATACCCGTGGTATCCAGGGTATACCGTGGTATCCCAGGGTATACCGTGGTATCGGGATACACTATAGTTGCCTTCCATAACTACATATCTTTGAAGGCTTTGGAGAACTCCTCTCGCAGCTGGCCCTAGGCCAGGCTCGACTGCTTGTGTGGTCAACCAGGCTGTTGGTGGTAGCGGCTTGCTGGCCTCGCTGATCCGGCACTTGGTGGAGGTACATAAACAGATTCCTCTTGAAACTTCTTCTACACTGGTTCAGGCAGTTACCCCTGCTTTTCACTGGGTAAATTTTGCCCTGTCCCTCTAGCAAACTACCACCATCACTAACACTACCACCACTACTACTACCACCATTATCACCATAACTACTACTACTACCATCATCATACTACCATCCCCGTTACAACCACCACCACCATCACAACTACTACCACCCCCATCACACACTATCACCCACACCCCGGGATGGTTAACCTGGTATTTTAAAGGGAGATTCTTCTCAGGGACCAGCTGGGTAATTAACCTTGAAGGATGGTCGCCAGAGGACGCATGGAGCCGGTTCCTGGCTCAGGTTGGTCAATATGAAACAAGGGGGCGCCCCACCCTCACATCACCACCACCCTCACATCACCCCCTACCCTCCACATCACCACCACCCTCCATCACCACCCCTCACACCACCCCCACCCCCTCACCCCCCATCACCACCACCCCCCACATCACCCCCACATCACCACCACCCCTCACATCACCACCACCCTCATCACCCCTACCTCCCCATCACCACCACCCTAACATCACCCCCCCCCTTTACCACCACTCTCACATCACCCCCACCCTCACATGTGTGTTGTGTGTGTGTGTTTTTGTGTGTTTTTTGTGTGTGTGCTCACCTAATTGTGGTTGCAGGGGTCGATTCCAGCTCCTCTGTGTGTGTGTGTACACATATATTTATTGTAGAACGTAATCGTGCCTATGAACACGCGCAGTTAAGTTACAAAACACAAGTCATATTTTAATGTTAAATAACCACAGTGAAAAATAAAGAAATAGAACATTTTAATCACTTTCACAATGTTCGACTCACATTGAAAGAAAGTTGCCTGAGAAGAGTGATGATCATGACAGCACCTTCAACATTATCACTGTCGTTACCATACGGGTGAGAACATGCATGACCGATCAAGACCACAGATGAACCCAGTTCAACACTCTGATAAAATGAGACAATCCCCGGGGCATAAAGGGACTTTAATTATTCATTATTTTTGAGAAATTAAAATAAACAAGAACTGCTTTAGTTCCCAGCTCCGGGAAACAGTATCGTAGTGATGATCATCTACACTTTCTTTTTTTTGGATTTTGCTTCACCCTTAGTTGAGGCAGACACCGTCACTACAAATCTTACTAAATGTCAAAGAAGTAAATACACACAGTCAAAGGGGGAAAAAATATGAATTTTATTTTTTTAAAACTTGCAGAACTGTATCACTGAAAAAAAAGAGAACTTCCCCCCTCCAGGAAGATCACCAAAATAACCCTTCCTTAAATCCTGTAAAAACAACTGCCAAAAGACATTTCCCCAGTTGAAATAATTTATCAAAAATTATATACCGGGTGGATCTAAGCGGGAGTCTGCTGGCAGAACTGCATCTCTCCTTTTACCTCCTGTTAACAACTATACCAACTATTTAGGTATAAAAATTAACAACTGGGCGTCTACACTGCAAACTGAATTGTTTGTCACCAAAGGCGTAAAGTTAACTTATGACACTGTTTTGACTCTGTGATTATTAATGATTCTATGTCATCACTGAAGGTTCTTGACGCACATAATGACTCTAACAACATTTTCTTTTGAGAAGCAAGATACAGACTTAAAAAATCGGGAAAAGGGAATTAATGCCCATTGTTATGGATTCCATCACATATTTTCCTCCTTCACTATGAAGGACAGGTTAGCCAAATAGAGTACATTGAAGGAAATATAGAATGTAACTTTAGTGTACCTGTGTCTTGGATTATGAAAAATTTGGGAGAAAAGTAACGAAACTGAATGTTATAGGAATGCAGTTAGAAGTCTAGTAGATCTATAATCCACTATGATAACATGAACGTAGATAAGTATGTTTATGAAGAAAATTGCAGTGTGAACAGTCGATATTGTAGACCCGGCTTAGGTTGGTTAAAGTGCTGACTGATGTTGGTAGCCACCACCACCATCTATCACCACCACCATCAAGAGCACCACCAACACCACCACCAGCTTCCCAGTTGGTTAATCAGAGGTGGTGATGGTGACTCTGGTTTGGTTGCACTAACACCCGTGTTACGAGTTACCACTTCCAGGTTACCATAAAATCACCTCCCCCGCTTCCCCCTTTTCTCTCCAGCGCTAGACGGTACATCATCCTAGCACGCCCACAGTACCCTCATCCCAGCACGCCCACGGCCCCTCCCCCCAGCCCCCCACGGTTTTTTAACCCCATCTGCCCCCCCCACGTACACCCCCAGCACGCCCACGGTACACCCTCTCTAGCACGCTCAGTACACCCCCATCCTAGTTTCCCTCATTTAGCAGCCCACGGTACACCCACAACTGCACGCTCCCCGGTACACCCCAACCTGGGACGTCCACGGTAAAACTCACCAGCACGCTCCCCGGTACACCCCCCCCCCAGCACGCTCCCCGGTACACCCCCAACCTAGCACGCACCACGGTACACCCTCATCTAAGCCTACGGTACACCCCCTCCAACGGGTCCACGGTACCCAAACCTAGCGCACCACGGTACCTCAAACCCAGCACGCACCATTTCCCCCCCCTAGCACGCCCACGGTACACCCCCATCCTAGCACGCACCACGGTACACCTCATCCTAGCACGCCCACGGTACACCTCATCCTGCCCCGCCCACGGTACACCCCCCATCTACACCACCACGGTACACCCTCATCCTAGCACGCTCCACGTTTTCCCCCATCCTAGCACGCCCACGGTAAAACTCATCCTAGCACGCTACACTTCACCTCTCCTAGACGCCCACGGTACACCCCCATCCTGCACGTCCGGTACACTCTCATCCCAGCACGCACCACGGTACCCCCATCCCCACGCCCCGGTCCCCAAACCAGCACGCACCACGGTACACCCCCATCCTAACGGGTACATTTATCCTAGCACGTCCACGGTACACCCCCATCCCAGCACGCACCCACGGTACACCCCCATCCCAGCACGCACCACGGTACACTCCCAACCAGCAGCCCACGGTACAATCATCCCACAGCCCACGGTACACCCTCTCTAGACGCACCACGGTAACCCCCATCCCAGCACGCACCACGGTACACCCCCAACGCTCCCGGTACATTCATCCTGGCGTCAGGTACTCATCCTACGACCACGGTACACCTCATCCTAGCACCCCACCACGGTACACCTCATCTGGGACGCTCCACGGGAAACCCCCATCCCAGCACGCCCACGACACCAACCAGCGCACCACGGTACACCCTCTCCCAGCACGCTCCACGGTACACTCATCCCAAAAGCACCACGGTACACCTCATCCTAGCACGCTCCCCGGTACACCCACAACCTAGCACCACGGTACACCCCCCCTAGCACACCACGGTACACCCTCATCTTTACGCCACGGTACACCTCACCATTTTCACCACGGTACACACTATCCTAGCACGCTCCTTTTTTCCTCATCCTAGACCTCCCCTTTCCTCATCCTAGCACGCTCCCCGGTACCCACAACCTAGCACCCACGTACCTTCAGCACGCACCACGGTACCCCATCCTAGCACGCTCCCCGGTACACCCTCATCTTAGCATCACGTTCCCACCCAGCACCACGGTACACCCCCATCCCCAGCACGCACCACGGTAACCCCCATCCTAGCACGCCCACGGTACCCTCATCCTAGCAGCCCCCCGACACCTCATCCTAGCACGCACCACGGTACCCTCATCCTGCGCTCCCCGGTACCCCATCTAGCACGCCCACGGTCACCCCCATCCTAGCACGCACCACGTACACACTCATCCTAACCGCCCACGGTACCCTCATCCTAGCACGCTACACGGTACACACTCATCCTAGCACGATCCCCGGTACACACTCATCCTAGCACGCTCCCCGTACACCCCCATCCTAGCAGCACCACGGTAAACCCCCTCGCACCCACGTACACCCCCACCTATACGCTCCCCGGTACACCTCATCTAGCACGCCCACGTACACCCCCATTGCACGGGCCCCCGGTACACCCTCTCCCAGCACGCCCACGGTACACCCCCATCCTAGCACGCTCCCCGGTACACCCCCATCCAGCGCCCACGGTACATCATCCTAGCACGTCCCCAGTACACCTCATCCTAGCACGCTCCCCGGGACCCCATCCCCGGGACGGTAGACGGTACACCCCCATCCTAGCACGCTCCCCAGTACACCCCCATCCTAGCCACCATGGTACACCCCCATCCTAGCACGGTTTGAAGTACACCCCCATCCAGCACGGTGAAAGGTACCCTCCCTAGCACTTTGACGGTAATTCATCCTAGCACGGTAGACGGTACCTCATCCACACGGTAGACGGTCATCCATCCCCAGCACCCCACGTTTACCCTCATCCTAGCACGCTCCCCAGTCACCTCATCCTGGGAGCCCACAGTACACCCCCACCTAGCACGCTCCCCGGTACACTCATCCTAGCACGCACCGGTACACTCATCCTAGAACGCTCCCCGGTACACTTCATCCTAGCACGCACCCCGGTACACTCTTCCAACGCACCCCGGTACACTCATTTTTGCACGCACCACGGTACCTCATTCCAGCACGCTCCACGGTACCCTCATCCTGGGATGACCACGGTACACTCATCCTAGCACGCACCACGGTACACTCCCCCCCTAGCACGCACCACGGTACACTACCAGCACGCACCACGGTACACTCATCTAGCACGACCACGGTACACTCATCCTAGCACGCCCCGGGACACTCATCCAGCACGCAACGGACCCCCTCCCAGCACGCTCCCCTTTTCACCCCCATCCTAGCATGCACCACGGTACACTTCATCCAGCACGCTCCCCGGTACACCCACCTCCCCAGCACGCCCCCGGGACACTCATCCTAGCACGCTCTACGGTCCCCCCACCTAGCACGCACCACGGTAAATCATCCTAGCACGCACCACGGTAAATCATCCTAGACGCACCACGTACCCCATCCTAGCACGCACTACGGTACACTCATCCCAGCACGCCCACGGCACTCATCCTAGCACGCACGGGACACTCATCCTAGCACGCACCACGGTACACTCATCCTAGCACGCACCACGGTACCTCATCCTAGCACGCTCCCCGGTACACTTCCAGCAAGCTCCCCGGTACACCCCCACCTAGCACGCACCACGTAACCCCCATCCCAGCACGACCACGGTACACCCCCATCCTAGCACGCACCACGGTACACCCTCATCCCCGCGCCCACGTACCCTCACCTTTCACGCCCACGGTAACCCCCATCCCTGGGACGCTCCGGTACACCCTCATCTAGCACGACCACGGTACACCCTCATCCTAGCAGACCACGGTACACCCCCATCTAGCAGCTCCACGGTACACCCAAACCTAGCAGCACCACGGTACACCCTCATCCTAGCAGCCCACGGTACACCCCCCCCTAGCACGCCCACGGTACCCTCATCCTAGCACGCTCCACGGTACACCCCCATCCTAGCACCACCACGGTACACCCTCATCCTGGCCCCGCACCACGGGACACCCCCATCCTAGCAGCCCACGGTACACCTCTCCCAGCACGCACCACGGTACACCCTCATCCTAGCACGCCCATACACCCTCATCCAGCAGCACCACGGTACACCCCCATCCTAGCACGCACCACGGTACACCCCCATCCTAGCACGCTCCACGAAGCACCTCACCTAGCACGCTCCACGGTACACCCTCATCCTAGCACGCTCCACGAGTACACCCTCATCCTAGCACGCACCACGGTACACCCTCATCCTAGCACGCACCACGGTACACTCATCCTAGCACGGCTCCACGGTACACCCTCATCCTAGCACGCGCACGGTACACCGTCATCCTAGCACGCACCACGGTACACCCCATCCTGTACACTACCTGATACACACTCATCCTGGCACGCACCACGGTACACTCATCCTGCTTTGCTCCACGGTACACACCCTCATCCTAGCACGCACCACGGTACACCGTCATCTAGCACGCACCACGGTACACCCTCATCCTAGCGCACCACGGTACACACTCATCCTAGCACGCACCACGGTACACTCATCCTAGCACCTCACGGTACACCACCTCATCCTAGCACGCACCACGACACATCCTCATCCTGGCACGCACCACGGTACACCTCATCCTAGCACGCATCCACGTATACTGTCATCCCAGCATGCACCACAGTACACATCCTCATCCTAGCACGCACCACGGTACACCCTCATCCTAGCACGTTCCACCGGTATACTGTCATCCCAGCATGCCTGACACACCATCATCTATGATCTCGATACTGCGATCTGCTTGATCTCACACGGTACACAATGATCCTGCATTCTTACCACGGTACACCGTGATCTAGCATACTCACTAAACCGTATGCCCTGCTTTTTGCTCATTACGGTATACAGCGATCTTGACACACACCAGCGAAGGAGCTGTATTGACCCCTGCAACCACAAAAAGTGAGTACAAATAAAAGAGCGCGCACACACACATACACGCCAGACACATACACAGAATGGTCACACCACTCACGTACATCTCATACTCCACCTTCGTGATCAGAGATCATATATGCCCCGACTGCCTCCGATGCCTCCTCCTAGTGCCTCATCACGGTCATGGGTCACACACTCTCCCCGGTGGTAAACATGAGAGAGGTGTGAGGTGAACCTCTGGTTGCAATATGACTGAAGGCTCTTGACTCACACAGCGACTCATAATGCTCATAGGAGAAGCCAGATATACTAAAATCCGGAAAGGAGAAGTAATGTACAATTGTTATGGATTCCATCACACATTGGATTATTTCTTCAGGATAAAGTTGATAAGTTAGTCAACGGAAGTACCCCGAAGGAAAATGTAGAATATAACTTTCGTGTGTCTGTGTCTATAGGAATGCAGTTAAGAAGCCTGGAGTCAATCTATAACTCATTATGATACCACGAACGTAGTTAAGGGTACGTTTATGGAGCAACTTGAAATGTAAGCAGACTGACTGATGTTGTAGTGGCCAGGCTTAGGCTTGGTTACAAGTACTGACTGATGTTGTAGTGGCCAGGCTTAGGCTTGGTTACAGTACTGACTGATGTTGTAGTGGCCAGGCTTGGGCTTGGTTACAAGTACTGACTGATGTTGTAGTAGCCAGGCTTAGGCTTGGTTACAAGTACTGACTGATGTTGGCGTAGTAGGCTTAAGACTTGATTTACAGTACTGACTGATGTTATGGGCTTAGGCTTGGTTACAAGTAATGACTGATGTTGTGTGGCCAGGCTTGAAGCGGTTACAAGTATTTCTGGCAGTCTGTCAGATACACAGACGATGGTCAAACTAAATACAAGTATGTGGCCATCCTGGCCCATGGCCGGGCTCAGAGTAGTGAGACTCTCAAAACTCATCAAGGTATAGCAAGAGTAGCCCTATGGTCACTATCTTCAACACTATGTGCCTAACCCTCCACTTATTAAATAATATAGAGATAGTATAATAACTAGGAATGTGCCAAATTATCGGTATCGGCCATTTTTTATGATATCGGTTTAAAAAACATGATACTTATTATAATATTAATATTACACGTGTGCTTAAAAATATCAGCGACACTCTACCTCCCGATTATGAGAGTTACCCATACACTCACTCTCTCTCTCTCTCTCTCTCACACACACACACACACACGGGGTCAGGGCTATGAATCGACTCCTGCCACCACAATTAGCTAGTACACACTATCGACAAGTGCCTTTGACAACCAGTAACTAACAGCAGTAATGAATAATAACATTATCAACTCAGAGGAATTAAGTTATTTAATATTTAAGCTTCCTGTGCAATAAGCATTCCTTTAAACATAGTCATTATAATTAAAAAAAAATATTAGGCAAATTATCGGCATCGGCCAAAATTTTGTGTATGGTCCATCCCTAATAATAACCTACGTTATATGTCAATGTATCTTTTTAATGAAAATAAAATACCAGACACTATTAACAAATATCTAAATTTGTTTTCAAGAGGTTAGTCAAGTAACAGATATAAATGGAGGTGTTGTCTTGTTGTTTGCTAGGATCTCCAAGACACTGCTCAATTTTCAGCAGCTGGTCTTTGAACTGCTGGGAAGCTGCATCTCCTGGTTCAGCTCCAGCGGAGCTGAGCTCTTCTCCAGGCTGAGGATGGCCACCTCAAATACTTTTTCTCCAAGGTTGATGGACTGATTACATCTTTATTTCACTATTACTGCTGCCTCTGTATTTGACTGAAGAAGTCTACTGTTTAGGCGAAACGTTTCATCAATAAGACCCCCAACTGTTGCACATGTGTCTTAATCCTCATCTTAACTGTATCTTATACCATTTCCAACAAAACATGATTCGTGATGTTGGGTGACTGACTTCCCAGTACATGCATGACTCTTTAACATCCAGATCAACCTCACTTCTGACCTGTTTCTTTTCTGTCATATCCAGAGTAGATTGTAGCCAAAGTATCCATGTTTCATTGTCAAGTAACCTTAATCTTGGGTCTCAGTAAAGACCGCTGACACGGCAGTAGACTCAGTGAAGATACCACTGATAACGCTACTTTTGTACCGTTCATTACTTGTAACCAACGTTACAAGTACCGAATAATAACGTTATGTTGCTTGTTGCTGTGCTGGGAGAGTACCTTCCTGTTAGATTTAGAATAGTATATGCTTGTCGAGAGCCAGCCACTGACTTTACAATTACACGGATTCCGGGGGATTCTTTCCCTTTTTCCCGGGGGCACTAAAAAACCGCCGTCGCAGGGTTTAAAAATTTTTTGAATGCATGGTTGTACCTTCAAGTTGCCTGACGCGCCTTTTCCCTTTTGCGGGGAAACCCGGGGCATTCAAACCCATTCCTCATCCATGAAGTAAAATCACTTTAAAAAAGTACAGTAAACCGCTTTTCACCAGCAAAAGCAATTTTTTTCTGGGAAAGCCGGGCCGAGGTCGTACTGCTCTAGAGTCCGGCCCGCTTTGCTGCCAGCCAAGAGTTCGCATCCCCCCCAAACCAGATTTTTTCAGCCCACAGACAGATTTAAACAAGGATAGGGGTTCCCAAGACCCTGCCAGTGAGTGTATGTTCTGAATACGCAACAGTGATCAACCGGTGAATTACCCTCGAGGAATTAAAAGTAAACCCCCGGATAGTTTCCCTGAGCGAACGAAAAGTGACCCCAAAGGGTAAAATCCTGAGCGTAATTAAAGTGACCAAAAGGATAGTTATCCTTTAGGGAATTTAACCCCACAAAAGATAGTTATCCCGAGGGAACTGTAAATGACCAAAATGATATTTTCCCCCTGAGCGAAACTGTAACAGTGACCACAAAGGATAGTTATCCTTGAGCTAACTGTAACAGAACCAAAAGTGATAGTTACCCTTTGAGCGTAACTGTAAAGTGACCACACAAGGATAGTTATCCAGTTATCATACCAAGATGAAAACAGTGATAATAAAGTTATTTATTTCAATGCCTATAGAGTATTTCCCCCCTCAGTCTGTATTAAAATATCATTCAAACATCATATATCAATATTTTCCCTTTTTCCCATATTAAATTTAAGAGATGCATTCTGCTTTTTTAACCCCCTTTGGAAAAAAAACCAGTGGGGATTTATTCCAAATCGCACTGAAATAATTTATTGCCATATATATTGTCAGCACTCCCAACGAAAGCATGGGGGGTTCCGGACTCATCAACTCTTTAGATGAGGGAAAGAGCAAAAAAATCCCGGGGTGTCTTCAAGTGGGTTTATGAACAGAGCTTTTGGGGTGTGTATTTTGTGTGTGTAGGTACATGTGTGTTATTGTGTTTTATATTTATGGTATGTGTGTGTGTTTTGTGTGTTGGGTGTGGGAGCAAGGGACAACAGCCTGACTGACCAAAAGGGCCCCAAAGATATCCCCCAAAACCCTCATGAGATAGGTGTGGTTTTGTATGGAAAAATGTAAGTGGGGAAAACCCGGGTATTGTGGGGGGTTTTAAATTTTGGGGTATGGTTTATAACCCTTTGGGATGGTGGGTATAACCTGGTGTATGTTTGTGGTGTATAACCGGGGATGGTGGGAATAACCTGGGTATTGTGGTGAAAGGGGTATGGTTTGTATAACCTGGGATGGTGGGGGATAACCCCGGTGTATTGTTTGGGGATAACTTGGTGTATGGTTGTGGTTTTAAACCCCCTGTAGGTGGGGGATAACCTGGTGTATGTTTGGTGTATAACCTGGGAGGTGGTGAAAACCCGGGTATGTTTTGGGGGATAACGGTATGGTGGTGTATAACCGGGGATGGTGGTGTATAACCTGGTGTATGGTGGTGTATCCGGTGTAAGTGGTGTATAACCTGGGGTTTTTGGGGGTGTATAACCTGGTGTATGGTGGTGTATAACCTGGGTACAGTGGTTATCCGGTGTATGTATAACCTGGGTAAGTGGGGGAAAAACCGGTGTTGTCACTCAACACAACACCAGCCGAGTCTTTCCCCCCCACACATTAAATAATTTACCAGTAGAAGCATAATACCCCTCTTCACACAGTCTTCCCGTAGTGATAATAATAATAATAAAAGTATGAAAAAAAAAGAACAAGAGTGTTCAGCAGTATGTTCATGTGAAGGGGGAAAAGGACGGCTCCGGAGAACCACCAGGTTTTCCATTGAACCTTCATCTCCATAACACCCCCCCAAACCCACCCATCCCCCGCCCAACCCACCCATCCCCCAAAACCCACCCACCCACCGTGAAGGGGGCGCAAAATGGGGCCCCGGGGACAACAAGGGGGGCCTGCTGCCTCAGGAAGCAACTAGGTTCTGGGGGCAAGGGGGTAGTGAGGAGGCTGGCTGGGAGGGTGCTCTTTCCTCTATGACACAATATTAACCATCACCAGAAAAATTTCCCCCCCCCCCCCCCTGGCATTTCCCCCCCCCCTCACCTTCACTCCAACCTTCTCACCAACCCTGCAACCCCCTCCCCCCACCATCCTTCAACATTCTTTTATTTCCTTTTTTTAAAACCTCCATCCGTCCAGTTAATTCATTTTTTCCTTTCTCTAGAACTCCCACCATTCCTCCAGCATCCTTCTCCAACACCATCCCTCCCCCCCCTCCATCCCCAAAACCCCCCCATTTTCCCCCCGCATCCTCCTCCAACACCATCCCTCCAGTGCCTCTCCATCCCTCTAGCACTTTCAATATTCCTCCAGCATCCTCCTCCAACACAACCCCCCCAAAATCTTCACAAACTTTCAGGCATTCCGAACCATTCCAATGGTTCTCATTTATACCGGTGTGCGAGACGCAGTCCATAGGGGGGAAATAGGGGGGGTAAATTTTAAATAGAAGCAGTGTGTCATAGAAGGTGTGGTGGTATTGTAGAACGAAGTCACCCTGACATCCCATCTATTCAAGACCAGTTGCTGCTGCTGTTTAAGGTTTTCAACTCCCAAAGGGTTATGAATACGTCCCAAGACCAGCTGCTGCTGTGGGGGTGAAGGACTTTGACTAAATTAAAAGCAAATCCCCTGACGGGCACTCTGGCTGGCACCCCACTGCCATGTGCAAAGGAAAAGGTTTACCAGAGCTGCTCACACCTCAGCATGAACTACATCTATGAAAAAAAACGAGTGTTAAACCGGTACGTCACCAGCTTCAACATACCCAAACAAAAAACAAAGCCGGGCTCATCCCCGCAATCTGACTTTTATGTACCACCGAAGAGCTTTCCCACCAACTCCGGACCCGCCAAATACGCACGGATCAGGGCTCACAGTGGGTGATGAGACTATCAGTATTTATACTTAAGAAGAGTTAAGATCAGCGGAAATTTTTCCCCTGATCTTTAATGACACTTTGGAAAAATTTTCGACTTACGCCCAGACTTACCACCTACGACTTACCCACCAGACTGACCTAATTACGCTGACCTACGACTTTCGCGACCTACGACTGACCAGCTTCGCACCTGACTTACGCTGACCTACGACTTACGCTGACCACGACTTACGCGACCTACGACTGACCTACGACCGCGGCCTACGACTAGCCACCTTTCGCGACCTACGACTGACCTACGACTTTCGCTGACCTACACGAAACGACTTACGCTGACCTACGATTGACCTACGACTTACGCTGACCTAGACTTATACTACTAGAAATAAATCATCATCACAAGATGTGACACTGAAGTTTCTGCAGCAGACTTAAGAATACTTTCCAAGACTTCAACCAAACCTCTCATAACACTTTAATGGCATTACTATTCATTGTATGACCTTGAAATGCTTTTATTAAATACCCCCCCCTTTTTCTCTCTTCAGTGCCAGGGTCAAAGGGGGCCAATCTTGGGCCGAGTGCCACCTCAGCCCCACAATGACTGCTAATCAACGTAGAGTGTGGGATGGTGAGCCATAGCTCAAAACCAGCCTCTGTTAGATGCGGATAATGATGAGGTAATGATGATGATAATGATGATAAAGGGAAATGAGAGGTGACACCTCGGGGGGAGGGGAAAGGTGTGGGTTTTATTTTGGTAGGGGCGGGTGACTTTTGGGGGATGGTGAGGATTTGGGAGGAATAGTGATGGTGTTTGG
>WNWK01022406.1:0-27500 GCA_009830355.1 Cherax destructor
CCACATTCTAATACTGCATTTTTAAACTATCCCAACTCTCTTCAACCCCCACTACTCCTACTTGCACTAGCCCACCTTTCTGCCAATAGTTGCTTATATCTCACCCTAACTTCCTCCTCCCTTAGTTTATACACTTTTACCTCTCTTACTTGCTGTTGCCATTTTCTTTTTGTCCCATCTACCTTTACTCTAACTGTAGCTACAACCAAATAATGATCTGATATATCCGTTGCCCTCTATAAACATGTACATCCTGAAGCCTACTCATCAACCTTTTATCCACCAATACATAATCCAACAAACTACTTTCCTTACGTGCTATATCATACCTTGTATATTTATTTATCCTCTTTTTCATAAAATATGTATTACTTATTACCAAACCTCTTTCTACACATAGCTCAATTAATGGTTCCCATTTACATTTACCCCTGGCACCCCAAATTTACCTACTACTCCATCCACAACATTTTTACCCACTTTAGCATTAAGATCCCCAACCACAATTACTCTCTCACTTGGTTCAAAACTCCCCACACACTCACTCAACATTTCCCAAAATCTCTCTCTCTCCTCTACACTTCTCTCTTCTCCAGGTGCATAAACACTTACTATAACCCACTTTTCACATCCAACCTTTATTTTACTCCACATAATCCTTGAATTTATACATTTATATTCCTTCTTTACCTGCCATAACTGATTATTCAACATTATTGCCACTCCTTCTTTAGCTCTAACTATCTTCTCTCTCTCTCTCTCTTCTTATATATATATATATATATATATATATATATATATATATATATATATATATATATATATATATATATATATATATATATATATAGATATATATATATATATATATATATATATATATATATATATATAACTCTATATATATATATATATATATATATATATATATATATATATATATATATATAGAGAGAGAGAGAGAGAGAAGAGTTTGAGCAGTAGCTACAATACTACACGAATAGTTCCAACAGTAGCCTACAATACTCCAGCAGTAATTGCAACAGTAGCCTACGATACTACAGCAGTAGTAGTTTCAACAGTAGCCTACAATACTACAACAGTAGTAGTTTCAACAGTAGCCTACAGTACTCCAGTAGTAGTTGTAACAATAGCCTATGATACTCCAGCAGTAGTTCCAACAGTAGCCTACAATACTACAGCTGTAGTTCCAACAGTAACTAACAATACTCCAGCAGTAGTTCTAACAGTAACCTACAATACTCCAGCAGGAATTGCAGGAGTAGCCTACAATACCACAGCAATAGTTGCAACAGTAGCCTACAATACTACAGCAGTAATTCCAACAGCAGCCTATAATACTCCAGCAGTAGTTTCAACAGTAGCCTACAATACTCAAGCAGTAGTTCTAACAGTTGCCTACAATACTCCAGCCGTAATTCTAACAGTTGCCTACAATACTCCAGCCGTAATTCTAACAGTAGCTTACGATTCCTTACGTCGCTTCGGCAGTAGTCAGAATCTCCATGACTAACTGTGAGCACTGATCAATTTTCGTGTATTATAGAGGACCGCAACAGCGACCAGCCCTCGCATTGCTTTTTACAACTTTCTGGATACAAAGCAACGGCTTATCGATTCCTCTTAAGACACGCTAAGGCAGCAGTGAGTGAGGCAGGAAGGTCAGGCAGGAGCAGCTGGCTGTGTCGAGGGTAGAGGAAGATATACTGCAGACTCAAGGCTGTAAGATGGATAGATGATGCAGTGGGTGGGATAGGCACAACCTACAGTCAGAGATGGATAGTTGACGCAGTGGCTGGGATAGGAACGACCTACAACCAGAAAGGAGAGGTGACACAGTGGCTGGGATAGGAACGACCTACAACCAGAAAGGAGAGGTGACACAGTGGCTGGGATAGGAACGACCTAAAACCAGAAAGAAGGAGAGGTGACACAGTGGCTGGGATAGGAACGACCTACAACCAGAAAGGAGAGGTGACACAGTGGCTGGGATAGGAACGACCTACAACCAGAAAGAAGGAGAGGTGACACAGTGGCTGGGATAGGATCTACTTAAAACATAGAAATTTTAAAGGTCAACACATATAAGATAGATGGGGATGTTACAGTTGGATGTATTATTTGTTTCTTGTTGCTCATACATTGAAAAAAAAAAACAGCCATGGAGTGAGTCATGGCAAATGTGTTTTTCATCTTTGGATAAACCTGTCTGGATGAGAAACAAGACCGACGTGCTAAAACGTCAGAATAAAACGCAACAAGAAAACATAAAACGTTAAAGAAATGTAAAATAGGAGTTATGTAAAAAATGAAGAATTTTGTATTCAGAACATGAGAAAAGACAGATCAAATGATAGCCAAAAGGATAGCTAAAAAAAAGTATAAAAAATGTAACAGAAATGACAGGAAAAAATAGGTATAGCGAGAAAAGAATATACCTCACACAAGAGAGACCAATATAGTGGAACATAAAATTCGTTTGACAAATGGATTTTTTTTTTTGCCTAAAATGTTTGTTTTTACTTCGTATGTGCTAACTGAACACACTTAACGAAAGGAATACCGACCATACAGACACCAGAAACAAACACACCTGCAATGCTGATACCAGAGCGACGAGAGAGAGAGAGAGGCACCATTGCACTTATTGCACTGACACAGTTGATGCTGATCCGTGTACTCAGTGCTTCGACGACTGACACTGGAACACTTCCTAGCCTCAGATATGAACTGACATTGTTGTTATAGTTTATGAAGAACATTTTGAACATCGCTTAAAAAAAGAAATAAATTTTAATCACAATCAGATGCAAAGTCAATACTGGAGAAACCAGGGGTATGTACACCAGGGCCCATACCAGGTAGTACATCACCAGTGCCTATACCAGGTAGTACATCACCAGTGCCCATACCAGGTAGTACATCACCAGTGCCCATACCAGGTAGTACATCACCAGTGGTACAAACCAAACACACAGCAGCAAAACACAACATCCCAAATGGTAATTCCTGCTTCATATTTGCAAATATTCAGGGTCTGAAATCAAATAAAAACGACAAAGTTAGTTATGTCAGTGGGCTCCTGGTAGAAGCGAATGCCAAACCTTCGAAATACCTTTGAAGAGTTTCGAGAGTTTCTCTACTTTCTGAGCCCGGCCATAGGCCAGGCTCGTCTGGTTTGGAGCATTTACAGAAACACATACAAGGGATGTTTTGGACGGAGAGATAAAGATAGAAAACTATATCATGTATAGATGTGATAGAATTAATAGGTCACAGGGAGGAGTAGGACTATATATAAAAGATACTTTCTATTGCACAGAAGTGCTGAACTCTACGAATGATATAGTAGAAATACTAGGCATTAAACTTGAAAATATGAATTTGGTAATTATCCTAGTATATAAACCACCATCAGCAACTGCTGAAGAATTCACAGATCAGTTAAGGAAGACAGACAACTATCTGGATAGGCTAGAAAATCCCACACCAAATATTTTACTCCTTGGAGATTTTAATCTCCCTCATGTAAAATGGAAGATGAGGCACCATAATGTTATACCAGAAATATCTCCTGGAAGCACCCTGGCTCAACAGGCACATACCAGGGAACTAATGAGGCTTTGTGGAAAGTACTCATTAAACCAACAGATAATTGATCCCACTAAAAATGAAAATACCCTGGATTTGATATTCACAAACAACGAGGAATTAATCAGAGACATAACAGTTACAAAAACAATATACTCTGATCACAAAATCATAAAAGATCAAACGAGTATTAACTCAGCGTTAGGGAACTGCATCAATAATGTTAGAGACGAAATGTTCAGTAAGTTTAAATTTAACAACCATAGAATTGACTGGGTAAAAATAAACCAAGAACTATCAGACATATCCTGGGAATCAGACATGAGCACCCTAAATCCCTACCAGTGCCTAGAGAAGCTGAATATAGAAGCATACAAGGTATGTATGAAGCTAGGAAACCCAGAAGAAAATCAGATATATAGAGATAGCGTAGGAGATGATACAGAAGAAATCGGGTTACTGAATTATTAAAATCCCAAATATGTTGCAACAGAGGAAAGACAGTCTTAGGCGAGAGATCACTGTATTAAGGAAAACTTAGGATGTCGTAGCTAACAGAAGAAGTACAAAGGGAACAAAGGGCCATACAGGATATTGCAAGAAACCCAAAATATTTATATTCCTATGCAAAATCCAAGCTAATAACTACCTGTAGATGTGGACCACTATTGAGAGGAGATTCGTATACTGACGATGAACAGTAAATAAGTGAAATCCTAAAAGAACAGTATGAGTCGGTGTTCAGCAACCCACTAAATGACATTTTTCACTCCAGCAGAAGGCCGCGCAGACCAACTAACTGACATTAGTACAAATTCCATAGATATCGAAAAAGAAATGGATAACATCCCCACTCACTCAGCACCTGGACCTGATTCATGGAATGCCCTATTTATAATGAAGTGCAAAGTACCACTAGCACGAGCCCTCAGTATTCTTTGGAGAAAGAGCTTAGATCTAGGTGAAATACCGGAGGCCTTAAAGAGTGCAGACATAGTTCCTTTGCATAAGGGAGGTAGTAGAGCACTAGCTAAAAATTACAGTCCAGTAGCCCTAACTTCTCACATCATAAAAATCTTGGACCAGCACAACCAGCATAACCCAAACCAGCATGGTTATAGAGCAGGACGATCATGCCTGTCACAGCTGCTGAACCATTATGACAGAATTACGGAGGCATTGGAAGACGATCAAAACGCAGATGTGATTTACACAGATTTTGCAAAGGCATTTGACAAATGCGATCATGGAGTGATAGCGCACAAAAATGAGGGCAATGGGCATTACGGGGAAGGTAGGCAGATGGATTTTCGGGTTCCTAACACACAGATCCAGCATCAGCGAGGTAAAAAGCTCAGTGTACCAAGGCACTGTCCTGGCACCTCTGCTGTTTCTCATCCTCATGGCAGACATAGATAAAAACAATCGCCACACTTTTGTATCATCATTTGCAGATGACACTAAAATAAGCATGAAAGTCACTACGGTAGAGGACACTGAAAAATTACAGGAAGACATAAGCAGGGTTTTCCAGTGGGTAGTGGAGAACAACATGACGTTCAATGGTGATAAGTTCCAGCTGCTTAGATATGGAAAGAATGAAGAACTCAAAAGGAACACTATATACAAAACTCAAGAGGGTCACCAAATAGAACGAAAGGAACGCGTAAAGGACTTGGGAATATTTATGTCAGCTGATCTTTCTTTCAAAGACCATAACAAGACAAAGACCACGACAGCCAGGAAGATGACGGAGTGGGTATTGAAAACTTTCAAAACAAGGGAAATAATGCTAATGGGTGATACTCTTTAAATCGCTAGTGCTCCTTCATTTAGAATATTGCTCAGTGCAGACGGCCTCATTCAAAGCAGGACAAATATCAGAGCTGGAGCAAATACAGAGATCGTTTAAGGCTCACATTGGGCCAGTAAAGCACCTAAATTACTGGGAACGCCTTCAAGTCTTGAACATGTACTCACTGGAGTGGAGGAGATAAAGAGACATGATAATATGTACCTGGTCCCAAATCTGCACACTGTCCAATGACTGGAGTGAGAGATATGGGAGGAAGTGTAAAATAACCCAGTGAGGAACAGTGGTGCGGTGGGGACAATAAGGGAACACTGTATCAACATCCGTGGTCCCAGACTATTCAACATCTTACCAGAAGACATCACAAACACGGCTGGAGCAAGTGTAGAAGCCTTTAAGAGGAAACTGGACAAGTATCTTCACCAGGTGTCATATCAAGCAGGCTGTGTTGGATATGTGGGGAGCGGGCCTCCAGCAGCAGCAGCCTGGTTGACCAGGCAAGCACCAGACGAGCCTGGCCCATGGCCGGGCTCCGAAAGTGGTGAAACTCTCGAAACTTTTCAAAGGTATATATCAAAGGTTCAGAACACTACACCTCAATACAGAGAGAACAATATCCCTCACATAACACAGAGGGGAGAGCAATAGTTCCACCACAGTTCGTAATTACCTTCAGAAAACACACCTCTCTTAGGGTGTAAGAAAATACTTTGCCGGGAATCTGGTACCATCCATGTTATTGTTGTGTTGGTTATGGGGGTATGAAGGTTTGTTCTGCACGAGGGTTATTAAGGCTGCATGTTCACCTGTTTACCACCAGTTGAGAAAACTTTAACCCCTGAAACAGGGTATATGTATACCGAGAGAAACCTTTCGGTATACATATCCCGTCACACCAGCACATTGGTACTAAAAATATACCTTCTTGCACAGGTATTTTAAGCCCTCTTCCATCACAGACATAGTTTAGTCCCGCTCTAACAGGGCTAAGTTCCCCCTCCATCAACACAGGCACTAAGCCCCCTTTCAACGCATCTACTAAGTCCCCCCTCCAGCAAGGGCACTCTACGTCCCCCTCTACCACGGGCATTAAGTCCCCCTCCTGCACGGGCATATTCCACGGGGATGAACAAATTCATCTCAGTTTCTGTACCATAAAAGTTCAATCAGTGCGCAAAACTCAATTCGGTGCTCCGGTCCCACGGCACAGAGGCTAATGGGGAAATTGCCGCTTGCTTTTCACGGAGATTTTTTTTATAATTGAGAAGGGAACTCTGGAGGAAGAAGAGAAAGACATTCTGCTAGAGAATGTGGAGGACATTCTGCTAGAGAATGTGGAGGACATTCTGCTGGAGAATGTGGAGGACATTCTGTTGGAGAATTTGGAGGACATTCTGTTGGAGAATGTGGAGGACATTCTGTTGGAGAATGTGGAGGACATTCTGCTGGAGAATATGGAGGACATTCTGTTGGAGAATGTGGAGGACATTCTGTTGGAGAATGTGGAGAACATTCTGCTGGAGAATGTGGAGGACATTCTGCTGCAGAATGTGGAGGACATTCTGCTGCAGAATGTGGAGGACATTCTGCTGGAGAATGTGGAGGACATTCTGTTGGAGAATTTGGAGGAGATTCTGTTGGAGAATGTGGAGGACATTCTGTTGGAGAATGTGGAGGACATTCTGCTGGAGAATATGGAGGACATTCTGTTGGAGAATGTGGAGGACATTCTGCTGGAGAATGTGGAGGACATTCTGCTGGAGAATGTGGAGGACATTCTGTTGGAGAATTTGGAGGACATTCTGTTGGTGAATGTGGAGGACATTCTGTTGGAGAATGTGGAGGACATTTTGCTGGAGAATATGGAGGACATTCGGTTTGGAGAATGTGGAGGACATTCGGTTTGGAGAATGTGGAGGACATTCTTCAGATAAAAACAACGAATAACAGGACGGATAATTATGACTGGATGACTTTTGCCTGTCCACTGACTGAAGGACTCTTGCAGCTCCAGTGACTGAAGGACTCCTGCAGCTCCAGTGACGGAAGGACTCCTGCAGCTCCAGTGACGGAAGGACTCCTGCCCCTCCACTGACTGAAGGACTCCTGCCCTTCCACTGACGGAAGGACTCCTGCCCCTCCACTGACTGAAGGACTCCTGCCCCTCCACTGACTGAAGGACTCCTGCCCCTCCACTGACTGAAGGACTCCTGCCCCTCCACTGACTGAAGGACTCCTGCAGCTCCAGTGACTGAAGGACTCCTGCCACTCCAGTGACTGAAGGACTCTTGACCCTCCAGTGACTGAAGGACTTCTGCAGCTCCAGTGACAGAAGGACTCCTGCCACTCCAGTGACTGAAGGACTCCTGCAGCTCCAATGACTGAAGGACTCCTGCCACTCCAGTGACTGAAGGACTCCTGCCCCTCCAGTGAGTGAAGGACTCCTGCCCCTCCAGTGACTGAAGAACTCCTGCCCTTCCAGTAACTGAAAAACTCCTGCCTCTCCGGTGACTGAAAGACTTCGGCCCCTCCAGTGACTGAAGGACTCCTGCCCCTCCAGCGACTGAAGGACTACTGCCCATCCAGTGACTGAAGAACTCCTGCCCTTCCAGTAACTGAAGGACTCCTGCCTCTCCGGTGACTGAAAGACTCCTGCCCCTCCAGTGACTGAAGGACTCCTGCCCCTCCAGTGACTGAAGGACTCCTGCAGCTCCAGCGACTGAAGGACTCCTGCCCCTCCAGTGACTGAAGGACTCCTGCAGCTCCAGTGACTGAAGGACTCCTGCCACTCCAGTGACTGAAGGACTCCTGCCTCTCCAGTGAGTGAAGGATTCCTGCCCCACCAGTGACTGAAGGACTCCTGCAGCTCCAGTGACTGAAGGACTCCTGCCACTCCAGTGACTGAAGGACTCCTGCCTCTCCAGTGAGTGAAGGATTCCTGCCCCACCAGTGACTGAAGGATTCCTGCCCCACCAGTGACTGAAGGACTCCTGCCCCTCCAGTGACTAAAGGACTCCTGCCACTCTAGTGACTGAAGGACTCTGCCTCTATCTGTCTGTCTGTCTGTCTGTCTCTGTCTGTCTGTCTGTCTGTCTGTCTGTCTGTCTGTCTCTTTCTCTCTCTCTGGATCTGTCTGTCTGTCTGTCTGTCTGTCTTTATGTCTGTCAATCTCTCTCTCTTTCTTTCTCTGTCTGTCTGTTTGTCTGTCTGTCTGTCTGTCTGTCTGTCAATCTCTCTCTCTTTCTCTCTCTCTGGATCTGTCTGTCTGTCTGTCTGTCTGTCTGTCTGTCTGTCTGTCTGTCTGTCTGTCTGTCTGTCTGTCTGTCTGTCTGTCTGTCTGTCTCTCTCTCTCTCTCTCTCTCTCTCTCTCTCTCTCTCTCTCTCTCTTCTCTTTCTCTCTCTCTGGATCTCTCTTTCTGTCTGTTTGTCTGTCTGTCTCTCTCTCTCTCTCACTCTCTCAAAATATTAACAAAGGTTACTCGAGGCTTAGGCTAATAAACTACGTTAATTACAGAAGTATTCCTAATTACGTGATCAAGTAATTAATTTAAGAGCTATTAAGAGTACCAATTACCCGCATTATACTATAACAATTATTAATGTATGTGATGCAAAAGGAAAACAAAACGTGAACCAGCAACATTTATTTTTTTTGCTAGTTTTATCTTGTTTATCAAGTACATTAACTCGTTTATCAAGTGCGTTACTCGCTTATTATGTGAGATACTCGTTTTCAGGTTAATTATTCGTTTATCAGGTGAATTACTCGTTTATCTGGGGAATTACTCGTTTATCAGGTGAATTACTCGTTTATCAGGTGAATTACTCGTTTATCTGGTGAATTACTCGTTTATCAGGTGAATTACTCGTTCATCATGTGAATTACTCGTTTATCTGGTGAATTACTCGCTTATCAGGTGAATTACTCGTTCATCAGGTGAATTACTCGTTTATCTGGTGAATTACTCGTTTATCAGGTGAATTACTCGTTTATCAGGTGAATTACTCGTTTATCTGGTGAATTACTCGTTTATCTGGTGAATTACTCGTTCATCAGGTGAATTACTCGTTTATCAGGTGAATTACTCGTTCATCAGGTGAATTACTCATTTATCTGGTGAATTGCTCGTTTATCTGGTGATTTACTCGTTCATCAGGTGAATTACTCGTTTATCAGGTGAATTACTCGTTCATCAGGTGAATTACTCGTTTATCATGTGAATTACTCGTTTATCAGGTGAATTACTCGTTTATCAGGTGAATTACTCGTTTATCTGGTGAATTACTCGTTTATCTAGTGAATTACTCGTTTATCTAGTGAATTACTCGTTTATCAGGTGAATTACTCGTTCATCAGGTGATTTACTCGTTTATCTGGTGAATTACTCGTTTATCTAGTGAATTATTCGTTTATCAGGTGAATTACTCGTTTATCTGGTGAATTACTCGTTTATCTGGTGAATTACTAGTTTATCTGGTGAATTACTCGTTTATCTGGTGAATTACTCGTTTATCAGCTATGGCCAATCGTCTTACGAAACTTGGAATAAAAAAAATCTTTTATTGTTACATTATACTATACTATACTATACTATACTATCTTTATTTCTACATGTACAAGGTATACAGACCTAGCTGACATCAATGACATACTACTATATAGAAAGCCGCTTGTTATGCTGAGCATTTCGGGCAAATTAAGTCAGTTTTGTCCCAGGATGCGACCCACACCGGTCATCTAACACCCAGGTATCCATTTTATACTGCTGGGTGAACAGGGGCAGCAGGTGTCTTATGGAAAAGTCCCTAATGTTTTCCAGCCGTACCGGATATTCGAACTCCGGACCTCAGTATGTGAGCTGAGTGTGCTAGCTATTCGAGCTAGCTGTGTGTAATTAAATAAATTACAGTGTAAGAGTCATGAACAAGGTCTATCAGCTGTGTGTTAGTTACCATTTTGTCCTAGGCACATGTCGATTTGACACTAGGCCTGTGTGTGAGTGTGTGTGTGTATGTGTGTGTAAGGAAACACTTCGAAATGTTTCCGCCCCTCCGGGAATAGAACCCGGGCCCTCCGTGCTTGAAGCGAGAGCTTTACCACTAGGCCACGGGGGTGTTTATTTTTATTAGTTATTTTGAAACATGATAACTGGCAGAATAAACAATGTAATGGGAAGGTAACACTGAAAAATAATTGGGAAAGTGAAAGAAAAAATATAGTAATTATTTACGTTTCTCTTGTTTGGAAAACAATTCTTTCTATTTTTTTTATATAGCATCTCGGCTAAGAATAATATTTGGTTAAAGGGTATTTACTGCTTTGAAATATTAGATAAAGAAGTCATTCTCTTTTGTAGCCAGGGGAAGAGGATGTATATACCGAGAGGTATACATCCTCTTGCCTAGTATACATCTTCTTCCCTAGTATACATCTTCTTCCCTAGTATACATCTTCTTCCCTAGTATACATCTTCTTCCCTAGTATACATCTTCTTCCCCAGTATACATCTTCTTCCCTAGTATACATCCTATTCCTTAGTATACATCCTCTTACCTAGTATACATCTTTTCCCTAGTATACATCCTATTCCTTAGTATACATCCTCTTACCTAGTATACATCATCTTCCCTAGTATACATCTTCTTCCCTAGTATACATCCTATTCCTTAGTATACATCCTCTTACCTAGTATACATCATCTTCCCTAGTATACATCCTCTTGCCTAGTATACATCTTCTTCCCTAGTATACATCCTCTTCCCTAGTATACATCTTCTTCCCTAGTATACATCCTCTTCCCTAGTATACATCTTCTTCCCTAGTATACATCTTCTTCCCTAGTATACATCTTCTTCCCTAGTATACATCCTCTTCCCTAGTATACATCTTCTTCCTTAGTATACATCCTCTTCCCTAGTATACATCCTCTTCCCTAGTATACATCCTCTTCCCTAGTATACATCCTCTTCCTTAGTATACATCCTCTTAACTAGTATACATCATCTTCCCTAGTATACATCCTCTTCCTTAGTATACATCCTCTTACCTAGTATACATCATCTTCCCTAGTATACATCCTCTTCCTAGTATACATCCTCTTCCTAGTATACATCCTCTTCCCTAGTATACCATTCTCCTCTCCCTAGTATACATCCTCTTACCTAGTATACATCCTCTTCCCTAGTATACATCCTCTTCCCTAGTATACATCCTCTTCCCTAGTATACATTCTCTTCTCTAGTATACATCCTCTTCCCTAGTATACATCCTCTTCCCTAGTATACATCCTCTTCCCTAGTATACATCCTCTTCCCTAGTATACATCCTCTTCCCTAGTATACATCCTCTTCCCTAGTATACATCCTCTTCCCTAGTATACATCCTCTTCCCTAGTATACATCCTCTTCCCTAGTATACATCTCTTCCTAGTATCATCTCTTCCCTAGTATACATCCTCTTCCATGTATAATCCTCTTCCTAGTATACATCTTCCTAGATACTCCTCTTCCTAGTAATCCTTCCTAGTATCATCTTTCCCTAGTATACATCCTTTCCTAGTATACATCCTCTTCCTAGTATCATCTCTTCTAGTATTCATCCTCTTCCTAGTATTCATCCTCTTCCCTAGTATACATCCTCTTCCCTAGTATACATCCTCTTCCCTAGTATACATCCTCTTGTATACATCCTCTTGTTAAGGGGTGTAGAGGAATACCACTTTTTTGTTAAGGGACGTAGAGGAGTGCCACATTCTTGTTAAGGAACGTAGAGGTGTGCCACTTGCTTGTTAAGGGGTGTAGAGGAGTGCCACTTGCTTGTTAAGGGGTGTAGACGAGTACCACTTTCTTGTTAAGGGACGTAGATGAGTGCCACTTTCTTGTTAAGGAACGTAGAGGTGTGCTACTTGCTTGTTAAGGGGTGAGGAGGAGTGCCAAGTGCTTGTTAAGAGATATAGAGGAGTGCCAACTGCTTGTTAAGGGTGTAGAGCAGTGCCACTTGTTAGGGGTGTATAGGAGTGCCACTTGCTTGTTAAGGGACGTAGAGGAGTGCCATTTTCTTGTTAAGGGACGCTTATCAGTGTAGTATATTTGAAAGAACACTTGATAAATACCTCTTGTTGAGTGACGTCTCTTAGTGAAATATATAAAAGATTTACTGGAAAAAAAAAATACACCAAGTGTAAAAAGTTCTCGAAGTCCTTAATTAAGAAATTATTTCCAAGAGTCACTGAAAAGAGGAATTATTCAAATTGCAACTTTCCGAGCCGAGGATTCTTCTCCAGCATAGTGATGAGCACCTGTAGTCACATCTCCAGCATAGTGATGAGCACCTCTAGTCACATCTCTCCAGCATAGTGATGAGCACCTGTAGTCACATCTCCAGCATAGTGATGAGCACCTCTAGTCACATCTTCTCCAGCATAGTGAAGAGCACCTCTAGTCACATCTCCAGCATAGTGATGAGCACCTCTAGTCACATCTCCAGCATAGTGATGAGCACCTCTAGTCACATCTCCAGCATAGTGATGAGCACCTCTAGTCACATCTTCTCCAGCATAGTGATGAGCACCTCTAGTCACATCTTCTCCAGCATAGTGATGAGCACCTCTAGTCACATCTCCAGCATAGTGATGAGCACCTCTAGTCACATCTTCTCCAGCATAGTGATGAGCACCTCTAGTCACATCTTCTCCAGCATAGTGATGAGCCCCTTTTGTCACATCTTCTCCAGCATAGTGATGAGCACCTCTAGTCACATCTTCTCCAGCATAGTGATGAGCACCTTTAGTCACATCTTCTCCAGCATAGTGATGAGCACCTCTAGTCACATCTTCTCCAGCATAGTGATGAGCACGTCTAGTAACATCTTCTCCAGCATAGTGATGAGCCTCTTTAGTCACATCTTATCCAGCATAGTGATTAGCCCCTTTAGTCACATCTTCTCCAGCATAGTGATGAGCACCTCTAGTCACATCTTCTCCAGCATAGTGCCTCTAGTCACATCTCCAGCATAGTGATGAGCACCTTAGTCACATCTTCTCCAGCATAGTGATGAGCACCTCTAGTCACATCTCAGCATAGTGATGAGCACCTCTAGTCACATCTCTCCAGCATAGTGATGAGCACCTCTAGTCACATCTCCAGCATAGTGATGAGCACCTCTAGTCACATCTCCAGCATAGTGATGAGCACCTCTAGTCACATCTTCTCCAGCATAGTGATGAGCACCTCTAGTCACATCTTCTCCAGCATAGTGATGAGCACCTCTAGTCACATCTCCAGCATAGTGATGAGCACCTCTAGTCACATCTCCAGCATAGTGATGAGCACCTCTAGTCACATCTCCAGCATAGTGATGAGCAGCTCTAGTCACATCTCCAGCATAGTGATGAGCACCTTTAGTCACATCTTCTCCAGCATAGTGATGAGCACCTCTAGTCACATCTCCAGCATAGTGATGAGCACCTCTAGTCACATCTTCTCCAGCATAGTGATGAGCACCTCTAGTCACATCTCCAGCATAGTGATGAGCACCTCTAGTCACATCTCCAGCATAGTGATGAGCACCTCTAGTCACATCTCCAGCATAGTGATGAGCACCTCTAGTCACATCTCAAGCATAGTGATGAGCACCTCTAGACCATCTCCAGCATAGTGATGAGCACCTCTATCATCTCCATATGATGAGCACCTCTAGTCACATCTTCTACAGCATAGTGATGAGCACCTCTAGTCATCTCCATAGTGATGAGCACCTCTAGCACATCTCAGCATAGTGATGAGCACTCTAGTCACTCCAGCATAGTGATGCACTCTAGCACTCTCCAGCATAGTGATGGCACCTCTAGCACATTTTCCACATAGTGATGAGCACCTCTAGTCACATCTCCAGCATAGTGATGAGCACCTCTAGTCACATCTCCAGCATAGTGATGAGCACCTCTAGCACATCTCCAGCATAGATGAGCACCTCTAGACACTCTCAGCATAGTATGAGCCTTAGTCACATCTCAGCATAGTGATGAGCACCTCTAGCAATCTCCAGCATAGTGATGAGCACCTCTAGTCCTCTCCAGCATAGTGATGACACCTCTAGTCACATCTCAGCATAGTGATGAGCACCTCTAGCACATCTCCAGCATAGTGATGAGCACCTCTAGCACATCTCAGCATAGTGATGGCACCTCTAGTCCATCTCAGCATAGTGATGAGCACCTCTAGCACATCTCAGCATGTGATGGCACCTCTAGACATCTCAGCATAGTGATGAGACCTCAGCCATCTCCAGCATAGTGATGAGCACCTCTAGCACATCTCCAGCATAGTGATGAGCACCTTAGCATCTTCTCCAGCATAGTGATGAGCACCCTAGCACATCTCAGCATGTATGAGCCTTAGTCACATCTTCTCCAGCATAGTGATGAGCACCTCTAGTCACATCTTCTAGCATAGTGATGAGCACCTCTAGTCACATCTTCTCCAGCATAGTGATGAGCACCTCTAGACATCTCAGCATAGTGATGGCACCTCTAGCACATCTCAGCATAGTGATGAGCACCTCTAGTCACATCTTCTCCAGCATAGTGATGAGCACCTCTAGTCACATCTCCAGCATAGTGATGAGCACCTCTAGTCACATCTCCAGCATAGTGATGAGCACCTCTAGACACATCTCCAGCATAGTGATGAGCACCTCTAGTCACATCTCCAGCATAGTGATGAGCACCTCTAGTCACATCTTCTACAGCATAGTGATGAGCACCTCTAGTCACATCTTCTCCAGCATAGTGATGAGCACCTCTAGTCACATCTCCAGCATAGTGATGAGCACCTCTAGTCACATCTTCTCCAGCATAGTGATGAGCACCTCTAGTCACATCTCCAGCATAGTGATGAGCACCTCTAGTCACATCTTCTCCAGCATAGTGATGAGCACCTCTAGTCACATCTCCAGCATAGTGATGAGCACCTCTAGTCACATCTCCAGCATAGTGATGAGCACCTCTAGTCACATCTTCTCCAGCATAGTGATGAGCACCTCTAGTCACATCTTCTCCAGCATAGTGATGAGCACCTCTAGTCACATCTCCAGCATAGTGATGAGCACCTCTAGTCACATCTCCAGCATAGTGATGAGCACCTCTAGTCACATCTCCAGCATAGTGATGAGCACCTCTAGTCACATTTTTCCAGCATAGTGATGAGCACCTCTAGTCACATCTTCCAGCATAGTGATGAGCACCTCTAGTCACATCTCCAGCATAGTGATGAGCACCTCTAGTCACATCTCCAGCATAGTGATGAGCACCTCTAGTCACATCTTCTCCAGCATAGTGATGAGCACCTCTAGTCACATCTCCAGCATAGTGATGAGCACCTCTAGTCACATCTCCAGCATAGTGATGAGCACCTCTAGTCACATCTCCAGCATAGTGATGAGCACCTCTAGACACATTCTCCAGCATAGTGATGAGCACCTCTAGACACATCTCCAGCATAGTGATGAGCACCTCTAGACACATCTCCAGCATAGTGATGAGCACCTCTAGTCACATCTTAAAGCGAACGGAAAAACCGACGATAAATGTTAAATTTCCATCACATTAGAACTGGTTTCCTATTTCGTCTTCAGTACGAGGACGTCGCTTATAACCTCAAAAACATTCACTACCTTCCCCGTTGCTAATAGTTGCAAATTTAGGCTGAAGGATAACAGCGTAAGGGAGAGACACTTGTTGCAAAGCTTCGTGGAAGCCCTGAAATAATTTAGCAGAGTCTGACTTAGAATATTTTGTGGAAATAAACTATCGTAAATATATATTTCCCGTCACTAAACGTTAGAATCATTGTTGGTTGCTTACCTGGACCTGGACCTGTTACCTGGACCTGGACCTGTTACCTGGACCTGGACCTGTTACCTGGACCTGGACCTGTTACCTGGACCTGGACCTGTTACCTGGACCTGGACCTGTTACCTGGACCTGGACCTGTTACCTGGAGGGCATTCCGGGGATCGAAGTCCCCGCGGCCCGGTCTATGACCAGGCCTCCCGGTGGATCAGGGCCTGATCAACGAGGCTGTTACTGCTGGCTGCACGTAGTCCAACGTACGAGCCACAGCCCGGCTGATCTGGCACTGACTTTACGTATCTGTCCAGCTCCCTCTTGAAGATAACCAGAGGTCTACTGGTAATGCCCCTTATGGCTGGTGGGAGGCTGTTGAACAGTCTTGGGCCCCGGACATTTATTGTGTTTTCATTGGAGGTACGTTGCACCGTCTGCCAAGTCTTTCGCTTTCGTATGGAGTGATTTCTGTGTTCATATTAGGGACCAGTCCCTCCAGAATCTTCCAGGTGTAGATTATGATATATCTCTCTCGCCTGCGCTTCAGTGAATATAAGTCCAGTGCTTCCAGGCGTTCCCAGTAGTTAAGGTGTTTGATGGAACTTATACGTGCAGTAAAGGTTGTCTGTACATTCTCTAGATCTGCAATTTCACCTAATTGAATGGGGATGTTAATGTACAGCAGTATTCCAGCCTAGAGAGAACAAGTGATTTAAAAAGGATAATTATTGGCTTGGCATCTCTTGTCTTGAATGTTCTCATTATCCATCCTATCAGTTTCCTCGCAGATGTGATAGTGGCATTGTTGTGGTCCTTGAAGGTGAGGTCTTCGGACATTACCACACCCAGGTCCTTCACATTACTTTTCCGCTCTATTGTGTGATTAGAGTTTGTAATATACTCAGTCCTAGCTATTATTTCCTCCAATTTCCGTAACGGAGTAGTTGGAATTTCTCTTCATTGAACATCATATTGTTCTCTGTTGCCCATTGGAAAACTTGGTTTATATCTTCTTGGAGATTTGCCGTGTCCTCAATGGATGCCACTCTCATGCAGATCCTAGTATCATGTGCAAAGGATGATACAGTGTTATGGTTTACATCTCTGTCTATGTCTGATATGAGGATGATGAACAGGATAGGGACGAGTACTGTGCCTTGTGGAACAGAACTCTTCACTATGGCAGCTTCCGATTTAACTCTGTTTACCACTACTCTTTGTGTTCGATTGGTTAGAAAGTTGAAGATCCATCTGCCTACTTTGCCAGTTATCCCTTTAGCACGCATTTTGTGTGCTATTACACCATGATCACACTTGTCAAAGGCTTTTGCAAAATCTGTGTATACTACATTTGCATTCTGTTTGTTTTCCAGTGCATCTAAGACCATATCATAGTGGTCTAGCAGTTGCGAGAGGCAGGAGCGACCTGCTCTGAAACCATGTTGTCCTGGGTTGTGCAATTTTTGGGAGTCAAAGTGGTTTGCTATCCTGCTTCTTAGAACTCTTTCAAAGTTTTTTATGATATGGGACGTTAAAGCTATTGGTCTATAGTTCTTAGCTACTGCTTTGCTGCCACCTTTATGGAGTGGCGCTATATCCGTTGTTTTTAGTGACTGTGGAATCTCGCCTGTGTCTAAGTTTCTTCTCCATAGCATACTTAGGGCCCGTGAGAGGGGTTTCTTGCAGTTCTTAATGAACACAGAGTTCCACTAGTCTGGGCCTGGGGCTGAGCGCATGGGCATGTCGTCGATGGCTTTCTCAAAGTCTAGAGGAGTTAGGGTTATGTCAGAAATTTGGCATACATTGGCAGGGTTTTGAGGCTCATTCATGAAAAAAAAAATTTGGATTGTCTATCTTTAGGCTGATTAGTGGCTCGCTGAACACAGAGTCATATTGAGATTTCAGTATCTCACTCATTTCTTTGTTGTCATCTGTGTAAGATCCGTCTTGTTTGTGCTTAAGTTATTTCCACACATAACATTCTCGTACTCAGGTCTTCAGTTACTAATGGTTTTTCTCTCGTTTAGGAGAGTTTTTCTTGTTGGATCTTCAGTTGTTTGTTGAGATCTGGAGCACCTTGTGAGCACACACACACATACACATACACACACACACATACACATACACACACACATACACATACATACACACACACATACACATACACACACACATACACATACACACACACACATACACATACACACATACACATACACACACACATACACATACACACACACACATACACATACACACACATACACATACACACACACACACATACACACACACACATACACATACACACACACATACACATACACACACACATACACATACACACATACACATACACACACACACACACACATACACATACACACACACATACACATACATACACACACACACATACACACTGTCATGATATCTTGTATATATTTCATCTCTTTGATAATACGACCTTGCTAGTATCTTCGTTATTAGCTAAATCGAAGCTACTGGATCTTGGTATTATTATCCTATTCATCCTTCATCATAACTCAGTATTATTTTACCACTACGGTATATATTTAATATATCTGGCTGAGTGTTATAGGTTAAGCATGTAACTGCCAGTTCACAGTTCACTCATGTTTGGTCGTGACGTCACAAGTTGGCGCCAAATAGTTATATCACTTGATCCGACGTGACTTGTGGGGCACTAGGATTTGTTTAGGTAGAGTCTCACTTGACTTAGCAGAGAGAGAGCACCTATTCTCTGATACTGTAGCCATTCTCACGCCATTATCTAGCCTGGACTTGGGAATACGCAGCCACTTGAAATTGGATTTTGATTGTGTTTACTGTGTAAGCCGGAACTGTTCTACTGAGTGATACCCCAGTGAATTATTGTTGAAAATACGGCCAGTCAGAAACCATATTTGTGTTTATCGTGCATTGTAGTATTTTCTTATTGTACTTCATTAATACTGAAGATTCAATGTTTAAGAATGTGTTAACTTCCTTTAGAAACTTAAAGGAACCTTAAACAGTGTATATATATTTATAGCATAATTATCAAACAAAAGCTAATTCTAGTTTAATTAAATTAAATCGATTTTTGTTTGAAGTTTCCATTTCCTATTTGATACAACACAAGGAAGGAATATTGATCTATATTACGAGTTAAAAAGCACTCTATACTTTGCCCACTCGTAATAAATGGGGGCATGATCCTAAGAGCTACAGTAAATTAAAATTTGCTATAAATTAAGCAAAATAGAAGTTCTCACATCATTATTCGAAGATATTACAGTGCACAGATTGGCAACTTTGAAATTACAAACGTGCTGGCAAGTAGCCAGAGTCCTGGGTGTACCATATAATAGACATTATACGGCAAACACACTGCGCTCCATAATACAGAACTTGTTGTTTCCCGATGTCCATGATGAACCCTTAGTTGAATCAGAGGATACGAATAGCCTGATCTCACAGATAAATGGCCCTCACAAGACAGGAGGGAAGCTCTTCTGTCTCCACCCACTGAAGAATTACCTCAAACGTCCAGAGAATCAGAACAGAGAATCAGTCAAGATGAGACGAACGCCGGGAATATGGCAGAACCTGTGTCTCCAGCTCTCACACTCTTCTCCAGACTTACTGAATCTGATCAACCTGGAACAACGGACGGTAATCCTCCATCATCCATGTCGATTCCTCCCGAGACTCTCTCTCAGGAACAGTGTGATCGGCTAGAACGAATTCTTCTTCACAAACTAAACATCTTGAAGTCCAAAGAAAACTAAATCAAGAGGATTTCGAAAGGGAAACCCTACGATACCAACGGCAACTACAGAAGGAATCGTCAGAGCGTAGGAGGAGAGGTGTTTCCGAAACTTTCGATCTTCACCGAGCTGCTTCTCTAGTCCCCAAGTTCAGTGAGACGAATCTTGACTCCTTCTTCGAAGCATTTATATGATCGAGATGCTAAACCTCGGTCTTTTAAACCTAAAGATTTGGTGTTGATACAAAGATTAACCCCTGGACATTCGCTATTACCTCGCTATCTAGGTCCTTATGAAGTCTTAAAGAAGGAAAATGATGTTAACTACTTGATAAAAATTCCGGAGAAAAGAAAACCCTTCAAGAGGTTCCACATTAATCAACTAAAAGCTTATAAAGAAAAGACATTTTCAGTTATGCCCGTTTCCACATCGCCTACTGATGCGAAATACCTAGGCTGTGATGGTCCAAAAGGAGTGGAAATCCGTTTTAAGAATTCGGAAACCTTAAGTAATCTTGACCTGTTCTTAGATAATCTTGAAAAATACAGAAAAAATCAGGTAGAAGAACTTATAATGAAGTACAGGTCCTTATTTGATGTACCCAAGACGTGCACATTAGGATATCACGATGTGGAGGTTGGAGAAGCCCGACCCATTAAACAACCTCCATATAGAGTTAGTCCATCGAAGCATCAGATAATGAAAGAGGAAGTGACTTTCCTATTGAAACATGGATTAATAGAGAAAAGCAGAAGCCCTTGGGCCTCCCCGTGTATACTGGTCCCTAAACCAGATGGAAGTTATCGGATGTGCACGGATTATAGAAAAGTAAATGTCATTACTGTTATTGATAGTTATCCACTTCCTCGTGTAGATGATTTAATTGATGCAGTCTCCAGCGCTAAGTTTGTTAGTAAATTAGATTTACTACGGGGGTATTATCAAGTCCCTCTTTCTCCCAGGGCACAAGACATATCTGCCTTCGTCATCAAGGATGGGTTATATAACTATACAGTAATGCCATTTGGGTTATGCAATGCAGCTGCAACGTTCCAACGTCTCATGAATGAACTTACCCTTCCTCTGGATGGAGTTGCAGCATACTTGGATGACTTGGTTGTATACAGTGATAACTGGTCAGATCACTTGATTCGTTTAGAATCACTCCTTAAGACTTTGGCAAATCATAATTTCACTGTCAACTTGGCCAAGTGTGTTTTCGGTCAGGCAAAGATACGTTACTTAGGTTTTGAAATAGGACAAGGCGAAGTTTCTCCAATTCATGCCAAAATTCAAGCTATCTCCAATTTTCCTTCACCCACTAACCGAAAAGGAGTTCAACGGTTTTTGGGGATGACCGGATATTACAGTAGATTTTGTCCAAATTACGCCCAAGTCGCTTCTCCTTTGACGGAACTTACTAGTTCTCGTGTAAGTTTCAACTGGACAGAAAGATGTGAAGAAGCTTTCAAGAGACTGAAGCGTATATTGTCTTCTGCTCCTATTTTACAAAGTCCTGACTTTACCAAACCATTTATATTGCACATAGATGCTAGTAGCTATGCACTAGGGCCGTACTACTTCAAAGCTCTTCAAGCAATGATATTCTCCACCCTATTTGTTATTTTTCATCAAAGTTAAAATCCCACCAACAAAATTACTCTACCGTAGAGAAAGAAGCTTTAGCCCTTGTAGTGGCCCTAGAACATTTTGACATATACTTAGGTTCGTCCCCCCATAAAATTGCCATATATTCAGATCATAACCCTTTGACTTTCATCAACACGATGAAGTCCAAGAATGTTCGAATCCTAAGATGGGCACTTAGGATTCAACCTTATGCCTTTGTTATATCTCACATTAAAGGTCCCGATAATGTCATTGCTGATACTCTTTCTCGCCCTAAAATATTTTTATATATAATCAATATATGGTATTAATGATACTCTATTTCAAACAGAGGTGGAGAGGTGGAAATTTTCATCGTTAAAACCTTCGGCATGAGTGAGCGGCGATGAAGATTATCTGTTGTCAGTTGCGCAGTTACTTCATCTCCGAATTCTCCCGAAGAGACTTGTGTCAAGTTAAGACCTTGTTTAGAGAACCCACTCTTGGGGGGTGAGGTGTCATGATATCTTGTATATATTTCATCTCTTTGATAATACGACCTTGCTAGTATCTTCGTTATTAGCTAAATCGAAGCTACTGGATCTTGGTATTATTATCCTATTCATCCTTCATCATAACTCAGTATTATTTTACCACTACGGTATATATTTAATATATCTGGCTGAGTGTTATAGGTTAAGCATGTAACTGCCAGTTCACAGTTCACTCATGTTTGGTCGTGACGTCACAAGTTGGCGCCAAATAGTTATATCACTTGATCCGACGTGACTTGTGGGGCACTAGGATTTGTTTAGGTAGTCTCACTTGACTTAGCAGAGAGAGCACCTATTCTCTGATACTGTAGCCATTCTCACGCCATTATCTAGCCTGGACTTGGGAATACGCAGCCACTTGAAATTGGATTTTGATTGTGTTTACTGTGTAAGCCGGAACTGTTCTACTGAGTGATACCCCAGTGAATTATTGTTGAAAATACGGCCAGTCAGAAACCATATTTGTGTTTATCGTGCATTGTAGTATTTTCTTATTGTACTTCATTAATACTGAAGATTCAATGTTTAAGAATGTGTTAGTTTCCTTTAGAAACTTAAAGGAACCTTAAACAGTGTATATATATTTATAGCATAATTATCAAACAAAAGCTAATTCTAGTTTAATTAAATTAAATCGATTTTTGTTTGAAGTTTCCATTTCCTATTTGATACAACACAAGGAAGGAATATTTATCTATATTACGAGTTAAAAAGCACTCTATCCTTTGCCCACTCGTAATACACACACATACACACACACACACACACACACACATACATACAACAGGCCTAGTGTCTAATCGACATGTGCCTAGGACAAAATGGTAACTAACACACACACACACACAAAGACACACGCTCACACAGTGAAGAGGCGGGGTCAGGAGCTATTACTCGACCCCTGCAACCACAACTAGGTGAGTACACACACACACACAGCTGCTCAAATACCACGAGAGGAAGGACAAAAGAAGTGAAGGGAGACAATCACTAGCAAGGATTTACCACCACATTTTTTCTTCCAGGAAAGATCCCGACGTGGCAGGGACTGAGGGACATTTTTTCAGTTATACAAATACCAGATATATTAAACCTTTTTAATGGAAGCCTAGAAAGAAGCGCCTACAGTACACAGATCTGCGCAATAGAATTTTAACACTTGGAACTTGGGGGGAAAATTAAGGCATCATTTCTCTAAAATCGTCTCCAAAAACATATTTAGCTTATAAATGAATCCTGCTACCTTCCATCAGGCTCAGTAAGTTATAATTTTTTGTCATATTAATACGTATATAATATATATATATATATATGCAAAAAGATCACAGTAAACAGGAAATCAAAATATGCAAAACAACCACTATGAAAAAATAGAAGAATTCCAAGCGCTTTCGTGACTACTCGCATTACTCAATTTACTTCCACTAATCCATCTTTACCTTATATGTATGGATTAATTAAAACACACAAACCAGGTAATCCTGTTAGACCAATTATTAGCTCCATAGGTTCAGTTTCTTATAAACTTTCTAAATGGCTTGTTGATATTTTGAGCCCAATTGTTGGAAAAATTTCTAATTTTAATGTTAAAAACAACTTAGATTTAGTTGATAAATTAAGCACCTTGACTGATTTAAATGATTTCAATATGGTTAGTTTTGATGTTACCTCCTTGTTTACAAAAGTTCCAGTTGATGATTTACTAAGTTTCTTATCTGAAGAACTGGTTAATTATGATTTACCATTGCCAGTTCCTACTATCATTAAACTTATTAAACTTTGTATTGTTGATGCAAAATTTGTATTTAATGATGAGTTTTACACTCAGAAGTTTGGTATGGCAATGGGAAATCCTCTTTCACCTGTTCTTAGTAATTTATATATGGAATTTTTCGAAACAAGATTGCTTAACACAATCCTTCCCAATAGAGCTAAGTTGTATAGATATGTTGATGACATTTTGTGCCTTATGCCTAAGAATGTAGACATAAACCATTTCCTTGTTAAATTAAATAGCTTAGCTCATTCTATAAATTTTACTGTTGAATTTGAAGTAAATAACTCATTGCCTTTCCTAGATGTTTTTATTATTAAGGGTAACATTGATTTTAAATTTAAAATTTACAGAAAACCTACAAATAATTGTTCCTTCACATCAAGATAGAGTTAAACTGTCGGTATTCTCATCTATGTTTTTGAGAGCTTTACGTATTTGTAGTCCAGAGTTCATAGATGAAGAAATCTCTAAAATTTATGAAATAGCTAATGATTTAAAATACCCAAGAAACATAATTGATAAATCTTTTAAAATAGCTAGAAATACTTTTTACAATCCAAAAAGGGACAACCAACCTTATTCAACCAAAAATATGTTGGTTCTCCCTTAAAATGAAAACTTGGTTGATATGCCTTCTTTTCTTAAGAATTTTAATATCAAAGTTGTATTTAAAAATCTTGATACAGTAAAAAGACTTTTGATAAAAAATTCCCCCCAAAATGCTGACGGATGTGTCAATAAGATTCCCTGTAAAATATGCGATAAAGTTTATTATGGTCAAACTGTTAAAAGTCTTGAACTAAGATTAAAACAACATAAATATAGCATTAGAACTGGACAAGATTCTAATGCTCTATTTATTCATGTGAGAGACTTTAACCATCTAATTGATTTTCAAAATGCTGAGAAGGTTGTATCAAGTAAGTCCATGGTTGAGAGGAATATAATAGAATCATGTTTCATTAAAAGCAGTTTTGAAAATAATATGAATATTTCTTTTGGTTTATATAAATTGGATTCATTTATAATTAATAAAATTTGGGAAGAATTTAATGATAAATAGGACTAACCTTAATTCTTGGGAAGAGTTTCAGGTCCTTTCTTATGTTCCTCTTCACATAGTCGTGAGATGTTACGCTACTGTGAGGTGTTGTCTTTGTTAGTGTGATGTGACTGTGAGGTGTATTCTGCCTCTTTATAAGCCTTCTACTCACGTTTCCTTTTATAGTTCCTTGATAATGTGAGTAGTCACGAAAGCGGTTGGAATTCTTCTATTTTTTCATAGTGGTTGTTTTGCATATATATATATATATATATGCAAAAAGATCACAGTAAACAGGTGATATCAAATATGCAAGACAACCACTATGAAAAATAGAGGAATTCCAAGCGCTTCGTGACTACTCACATTATCAAGGAACTATAAAGGAAACATGACAAGCAGGCTTATAAAGGGGCAAGACTACACCTCACAGTCACATCATACTAACAAAGACCACACCTCACAGTAGCGTAACAACACACGACTCTATGAAGAGGAACAAAACTATTTTTAATGAAACATGATTCTATTATATTCCTCTCAACCATGGACTTGCTTGATACAACTTTCTCAGCATTTTGAAAATCAATTGGATGGTTAAAATCTCTCACATGAATAAATAGAGCATTAGAATCTTGTCCAGTTCTAATGCTATATTTATGTTTTAATCTTAGTTCAAGACTTTTACCAGTTTGACCGTATTAAACTTTATCGCATATTTTACAAGGAATCTTATAGACACATCCGTCAGCATTTTGGGGGGAATTTTTTATCAAAAGTCTTTTTACTGTATCAAGATTTTTAAATACAACTTTGATATTAAAATTCTTAAGAAAGGAAGGCATATCAACCAAGTTTTTATGGTAAGGGAGAACCAACATATTTTTGGTTGAATAGGGTTGATTGTCCCTTTTTGGATTGTAAAACTTATTCCTAGCTATTTTAAAAGATTTATCAATTACGTTTCTTGGGTATTTTAAATCAATAGCTATTTCATAAATTTTAGAGATTTCTTCATCTATGAACTCTGGACTACAAATACGTAAAGCTCTCAAAAACATTGAAGAGAAAACCGACACTTTAACTCTATCTTGATGTGAAGAATAATAGTGTACATAGGAACAATTGTAGGTTTTCTGTAAATTTTAAATTTAAAATCAATGTTACCCTTAATAATAAACACATCTAGGAAGGGCAATGAGTTATTTACTTCGAATTCAACAGTAAAATTTATAGTGAGCTAAGCTATTTAATTGCACAAGGAAATGGTTTATGTCTACATTCTTAGGCATAAGGCACAAAATATCAACATATCTATACCACTTAGCTCTATTGGGAAGGATTGTGTTAAGCAATCTTGTTTCGAAAAATTAAATATATAAATTACTAAGAACAGGTGAAAGAGGATTTCCCATTGCCCTACCAAACTTCTGAATGTAAAACTCATCATTAAATACAAAGTTTAATAAGTTTAATGATAGTAGGAACTGGCAATGGTAAATCGTAATTAACCAGTTCTTCAGATAAGAAACTTAGTAAATCATCAACTGGAACTTTTGTAAACAAGGAAGTAACATAAAAACTAACCATATTGAAATCATTTAAATCAGTCAAGGTGCTTAATTTATCAACTAAATCTAAGTTGTTTTAACATTAAAATTAGAATTTTTTCCAACAATTGGGCTCAAAATATCAACAAGTCATTTAGAAAGTTTATAAGAAACTGAACCTATGGAGTTAATAATTGGTCTAACAAAAACACTTTTGATAAAAAATTCCCCCCAAAATGCTGACGGATGTGTCTATAAGAATGCCTGTAAAATATGCGATAAAGTTTATTACGGTCAAACCGGTAAAAGTCTTGAACTAAGATTAAAACAACATAAATATAGCATTAGAACTGGACAAGATTCTAATGCTCTATTTATTCATGTGAGAGATTTTAACCATCCAATTGATTTTCAAAATGCTGAGAAAGTTGTATCAAGCAAGTCCATGGTTGAGAGGAATATAATAGAATCATGTTTCATAGAAAGTAGTTTTGAAAATAATATGCATATTTCTTTTGGTTTATATAAATTGGATTAATTTATAATTAATAAAATTTGGGAAGAATTTAATGATAAATTGGACTAATCTTAATTCTTGGGAAGAGTTTCAGGTCCTTTCTTATGTTCCTCTTCACAGAGTCGTGTGTTGTTACGCTACTGTGAGGTGTAGTCTTTGTTAATATGATGTGACTGTGAGGTGTAGTCTTGCCCCTTTATAAGCCTGCTTGTCATGTTTCCTTTTATAATTCCTTGATAATGTGAGTAGTCACGAAAGCGCTTGGAATTCCTCTATTTTTTCATAGTGGTTGTCTTGCATATATATATATATATATACATATAAGTGATCTTGATTCCTAGGTTGCCCTGTATCTCCTCACAAGGTGTCTTACTATGCCAAGACTCACTTACTTCTTGAGGTGTGCACCC
>WNWK01022407.1:0-32591 GCA_009830355.1 Cherax destructor
GCCACCTTCAACTCTCTTTTTCTCAACATTTCTTAACCCTCCAGTGTCTTGATACACTGAAGATCACAGAATGTCATGGTGACATCGATTTACAACTCTCCCCATTACCTTTTGGGCACTCATTCAGCCCTGAAGCCAAGTTAACAATCAGCACCAACAACACCAGCTCACTCCAGCAGCCATTGTCCTCAGGAAGGCTTGTGGGAAGCCAGCATCTCTCTAAGCTCCTCCCCTCAAAACATAAACACATCACTTTGCACATCCTCTCAACATCTCTTATGTTATTACAATGAGACATGCAACTTATAATTAATAGTTAATAAAATGTGTGCATTATTTATATAACCTATTATATTGAGAGAATCAGTTTAATCAGCTCTTAAGTTTTTAAGGCTGGCCAAGCCTTTTAAACTCCCCTAAGCAGTACTTCTGGTTAATTCAATATAATTAGGCATTCATGTTATTTAATTACAACAATACATGCTGGGTTCCAATAGCCCCCATACACAAGTCCATAATACCCCATAACAATTCCAAATTTTCGTGCCTTTTATATGCATTGAGTTTTTACATAGTGTTAGATGGACACGAGGAACATCGAGGAGTGATCTGTGTCTAGTGTTATGGTCATGTGTCCTGTTAAAATTGGTAAGGAGAAGTTTGAGTGGTGGGTTAATATTTGCATAGAGTGTTCTATGTATGTAATAGGCACAGTAAAAAGTATGGATGTCTTGTATGGTGAGTAAGTTTAGGTTTTTGAATATTGGTGGAGTATGTTGCCTGGACAATAGTAATAAATTTTTTTTTGTATTGTTGGTTTGTGTAAATAAGTTTTGTAAACAATATAATGATAATAATGTTTGTGCGGTTATTGTGTTGCATACAACGAGTGTATACAACGAGTGTATATATGTACATTGCACCTTACTTTGGTCTCACAGGCCACATAAGTTACGTAAAAAAATAAAATAGTGAAAAAAAACAAGAAATCTACGAATGGAAGTAAACAAAAGTTTACGGAGTGAGCGGCATTCGCCGCTGTTGCCATATGCTGCTCATTTTCTGCCAACTTTACGCCTCCATATCTCGGTAAGTACTGATTGCAAAATTTTTTTTTAGGACAAAAACAATCAGAAAAATAATCTTAACATTTTGATAAGAATTTTTTTTTTTCAAATATTTTGCGACAACAGAAGAGCACTCAGGATTAGGGGTTGTGACAGTCAAAGGGTTAAAAATGACATTTCTATTGAAAAAACATTAGAAATGGCTACTTTTGACATTGAATACAGTTGCAGCTTTCTTTTAAAACAGCAGCATTGATTAGTGGAGTTTTGAATATGAATGCAAGTTTTGTAAATTACTAATATTAACTAGAGAATTCATAATCTACATTATACATAGTATTTGGGATGTCATTTTCCCTCATTCAAGTTACTATGGAAAGTGCATAATACAGTGGTACCTCGACTTACGATATTTTTTCATTCCAGAATGCTGTTCAAGTGCCATTACCAAACGAATTTATCTCCTTAAGAAATAATGTAAAATAGACTAGTCTGTTTAGACCCCTAAAAGTACACTTACAAAAGCATTTAAAAAAATAAACTTACATAAAAGGGTGTGTTTGGGGACCATCGTAAGTCGAGGTACCACTGTATTTCCCAAACATTGGTCACTTGGCTACTGTAGCATGTGTGAATGTTAACTTCTGCAGAAGTGCCAGAAAAGGAATAATAAGAACTTTTCATAAGATAAAAAAAAGGGAGTTGAAGGGAACCCTTATTAGTGCTACAGTATTTTGTCAACGGGTGGACTTGATTATATAATATTTGATAGTCCACTACTGAATGAAACATTGTACAGTAATGAGAGTTTCCCTACAACATAATCTTTTTAGCAATTTCTCAGCTTATGCCATCATCAACCACCAATGAGAGTTTTCATCTTTTGGGTGAGGTACTCTTCAAGTGTCTATAGATTGCAAAGCAACTGTTCTACTCACAAATTTATCTAAAAATTGGTTCAACTATGGAATAGCAAATAAACAGTGCAAAGTTGTGTTCGTTATTAGACGGAGGTTGCAAATTAGTTTATGTATTAGGTTATGAATTACTCTAGCTGTCCTGATAATAATGACTACAGTTGTATGCTAGGTCTAGATTTTAGTAGTATGTAAGCAATATAATTAGTTTGTCTGAAATGCATTGCATAATAAGTGGCTTTCTTATTGACCTTCAATTATATCAAATTTTATTTGTATTATATTAAAATGTGTTCAATGAGGATATAAAATTAACTACTGTAACTTCTTTTTATGGCTCTTAAGATATAAAAAAAAAAAAATAGAAAAAAAAGGATGTCCTCTTAAAGAGAACTTGCATTAATGAAAAAAATCTTTAATTCTATTAAACATACATAGAAGTTACAGTATTGAAATTAACATTTTTATTTGGCTACAGTTTTGATTCAGTTACAAAAGAAGTTCAATTTGATACAAATGCATGTTCAAAAGTAAGCCACTTTATGCAAAGTATTTTGGACAAACAAATCTTAAAACTTAAATAATGCTTAATTCTAGTCCTAACATAATAATAATAATAATAATAATAATAATAATAATATAATATTTTTATTTCATTGCAAGTTTACATCGAGATTTTGTAATTACAATTATGAATTGAAGTGCAAGGAGAGCCACTATCATGCCATGGCATTATGGGCAGACTAAATCTAATGGCTCATAGACTACTTAATACTAGAGAAATTGATTAAGTTTGTTATAGTTAAACATTAGCTTATATTTATAGCAGATAATAAGTTTACTCAAATTACAATCTGAGGATATTACATTGTGACAAGGTGAAAGTGTTTTGTAGGATGGTTATATCAATAGTAAATATTGAAATTATATTATGGGAAAATAACACTGAGCGTTGTTGAAAGTAGTTTACAGTACGAGTATTTAGTTTAGGGTGAGTAGGTGGTTTTTGAGAAGAGTCTTAAATTGATGTTCAGACCAGGTTATTTTAGTATTTACTGGTAATGAATTCCAGATTTTGGGGCCCTTTATGTGCATAGAATTTTTACACAGGATGATATGGACACGGGGTATATCAAAAAGTGATCTGTGTCTTGTGTTATGGCATTGTATAACATTACAGATAAAAAGAACTTATAAAAATCAGTGTCAGCATTTTGAGCACACCATTGGTTTTCCAATGTTATAGTGAACTACTATTGGTTTTCCAGTGTTACAGTGAACTACTGGTTTTCCAATGTTATAGTGAACTCCTGGTTTTCCAATGTTAGTGAACTACTCCTGGTTTTCCAATGTTATAGTGAACTACTCTTGGTTTTCCAATGTTATAGTGAACTACTCTTGGTTTTCCAATGTTATAGTGAACTACTCTTGGTTTTCCAATGTTATAGTGAACTACTCTTGGTTTTCCAATGTTATAGTGAACTCCTGGTTTTCCAGTGTTAGTGAACTATTCCTGGTTTTCCAATGTTATAGTGAATTACTCTTGGTTTTCCGATGTTATAGTGAACTGGTTTTCTAATGTTTGTGAACTACTCCTGGTTTTCCAATGTTATAGTGAACTACTCTTTGTTTTCCAATGTTATAGTGAACTACTACTGGTTTTCCAATGTTATAGTGAACTACTGATTTTCCAATGTTATAGTGAATTACTCCTGGTTTTCCAATGTTATAGTGAACTAATACTAGTTTTCCAATGTTATAGTGAACTACTCCATATTTACCATTGTGAGTTAGGTTTGATATGGTTAATTTTAAATAAAAGAATTTGCCATTTCTAACAGTGTAAGAAATTAAAAACAAAAAACAAAAAAAAAGTTTTAGGTAAAAGGCTTCTCTGGGTTTTAGAAGATAATTTATAATAACGAACATCTGAAAACCAGCACTGTTTTTGTTGGCAACTGGATTTTTCACATTCTGTAATGTAAATCATATATATATAGTACACACTTGGTAAGAGGGTTCAATGGAAGGTTTTCAAATTGCTTTAGTAATTAGATATACAGTGGACCCTCAGTTTTCGTTCAAAATTCTTTCCAGAATGCTGTTCAAGTGCTGTTACCGAACGAATTTGTTCCCATAAGGACAAATGTAAATTAGATTAGTCGTTTCAGACCCCCAAAAATACACTTACTGTACAAAAGCTCTTACAAAAATATACTTACATAATTGTTCGAGTTTGGAGGTGAACGAAAACCGAGGGTCCACTGTATAGGTAAGTGTAAGGTTTATTAAAAAATGAATAAAGTGTATTACTTAATTGCTCATTTATACTGTAAATTTTAAATACTGTGAATCTAAGTGTTTTCATTTTCAGTTGTAAGAGTTTAACCAGACGTGTGAAAGACTTTTGAATAGCAAAAATACTGTGCACTACTAATTAAGTGTATTATTACCGAGTAATCAAGATAATATCTAATTTTCGCAATCAAGATAACATTTAATTGAAAATGATTAACAAGTGAAAAAATTGATTAATGAAGGAAAAAGAGAGCTTGCTTATGGTGGTGAGCATGTATAGGTATTCTCAGATGTCTTAATGATTTAAAAGAGGGACTAAGTATAGAAGAGATTGCTGGTATCTCTGCTGTGTAAAATTGTTTTGTGGCAAAAGGCTAAACCTAAGCTTGACATATAATGAATTTTGGGTCTGTCTGCATCTTTTAAGTTATTTGGAATGCCTTGATGGAAATTTTTATCAGGTATATTTCTATTGAAGTATTAAAAAAATAGCTATGCAGTTACACTGCAGACTTTAAAATGTTTGATAAATTATAAACTTGTAGTACAATATACAGTGAACCCCCATGTTTCGATCACCTCAAAACTCGAACAATTATGTAAGTGTATTATTGTAAGTGCTTTTGTAAGTGTATTTTTGGGGGTCTGAAATGGACTAACCTACTCTACATTATTAATTAAGGGAGCAAATTCGTTCGGTAATGGCACTTGAACAGCCTTCTGGAACGAATTATGGCCGAAACTCGGGGGTCCACTGTATATTGAGTTATGTACGTACATTCTATTTATTGCAGTTTTTGATCTCGGGGAAATTTGTAGGAGCTTGATTTTCATGCTGTAGTTGTTCAGTAGTGATAGTGATTGTAGGCAGAAAATTAATGCAGTATTTAACAGCATATACAGTAGGGCCCCACTTTACGGCGTTCTGCTAATACGGCGATTTCAAATTATGACCAAAACTTGCTATATGGCTCCCAGTCTTCCTAATACAGCGCACCCCTCTCGGTTTGTTCACATTCTCTGTAAGCACATCTCTCTATTATGTCTGGAAATTTTCCAAAATTTCAAGTGTTTTAAAGTTATTGCATATTTTATATGTACTCTGATAATTATATTTATGTGTACCTGTACCTAAATAGTATACTTACACACTGTGCTGGCGTGCAGATACACATTAAAATCACTAAGAGTCTCTGTTTTTGACGCCATATAATATTCTCCTGGGTGCATTAAATGACGTATATTACGTTAGATTAGATTTTGCCACCGAAGTGGCTAGTTTATTGTGCACCCCATATCCATCCTGTGGACGGTAGTGCAAGAGCATATGGATACACAAAAGGCCTAGGCACTAGGCCCCAAAGGGGTTAACAATTGTACATTTGGGTTTATATCTACATTTCAATTATCTGTTACAAGCAGGTATCTTATTTATTACGTTAATATAGACATTTCCATTAATCCATGATATTTTTTTCAAAATTATATAATAAACACGCTACGTAACATATAAACATCATACATACACCCACAGTATAAAAATTGACATAAATATGAAATTTGTTTACCAAGTGGTTTGTAGAATTGTCGGAAGAATTACGTTTTCGCTAGTTAAACACCAGTTACTTAACTGTAGAAAAATATTCCTTTCGTATGCCTTCACTCTATCTATAGCTATTCATGAAGCTTGTGGGTTTAGCACTTCTTTTTTATTATGATTACAATAATAATAATAATAATAGAATCATTCACTCTAAAAATGGTATGTTGCATGAGAATAGGAGTGCTACTGTTTATTTATTCTGTACTAACTTGTCAGAGAATCATTCCTTCTAAAAATGATGTTACATGAGAATGGAAGTGTTGCTCTCTATTTATTCTACTGTACCACTGTGGAGACAACTTGTACACAATGTAAGGTGTTTGTATAAATGTGTATCAACCATAACCAGACGCGTTTGTTTACATAAGTACTCTGCGGCTCTGTCCTCTTACTCGTTCTCTCTCTCTCGTTTATTTGTTTTTATCTCGCTCACCTTTCACCCTACATTAAGACTACAAATATTTTAAGGTAAGTAATGAGTGTACTGTATATGCATTTTATCGCTCTACGATGCTTTAAATGTCGTAGTAGGTGGGGTGGCCCGGCGGGCTACCCTACCTCCCACACCTGACTTTCTACAAATAAATACTTTTCACCTCTCACCCTAAATTAAGACCATTAAGACTACAAATATTTTAAGGTAAGTAATGAGTGTACTGTAGTATATGCATTTTATCACTCTAGGGCGCTTAAGCGTCTTAGTACAGTGGACCCCCGGATTTCGTACTGCTCCCAACTCGAACAATTATGTAAGTGTATTTTTGTAAGTGCTAATCTAATTTACATTCGTCTTTATGGGAACAAATTTGTTAGGTAACGGCACTTGAACAGCCTTCTGGAAAGAATTATTGACGAAATCCGGGGGTCCACTGTATATTATGTGTGGGTGGGGTGGCCAGGAGGGCTACCATACCTACCACACCTGACTTCTTACAATAAATACTACTCACCTTTTGCCCTACATTAAGACTACAAATATTTTGAGGTAAATAAGGAGTGTACTGTGTGTGTATTTTACTTTTTATTGTTTTTTAATGACTAGTTCTATTGTTAACTTAATATATGTTAGTGTAATTTATATGCATTTATAAGTAAAAAAAAATGGTGTTCTGCTTTCTGGCGATGTCTGCTTTGCGGTGGTAGCCTGGAACCTAACCTGCCATGTAAGTGGGGCCCTACTGTACAGTAATTCATTGGGTTTTCCTTAGCTTGTTTAAAATTTGTTTACAAAATCATACAAGCTAAATTTTTTTTTTTTAGTAATTTATATTTTGCCAACTTGTTCGACATTTAATTAAAATTAGAAAATTGAGAAAACTCTGAATATACAAGTTACAGTATATAAAAGCATTAATACCTTTTCTTCCCCTTTTAATTTTTTTTATACAAACTATAGCTCCTTTTACTGACCTATTTAAATTTCTTTAAATTTTGTATATGAAGCCCAAAAATACTGATGTAAGCAAAACTCTCACATTATTGTGGTACCTGTGTGCTAACTTGTTTGAAATAGTAATAAAATCATTAACATCAATGCATTGGACAATGATTTGGAAAGTGTATGTTGCTGAAATGTATAATCAATATATTATCATTAGTGGTTACCTCTAGAGATCATGTTTCATAAAATAAGATTTTTTCATAAAATAGAATTTAATTGTTTGTATGTAGTAGTCATATTGACCATTAACCTGATGTTCCCATTCCATTAAAGGGCTTGTGGTTACTAAAAGTTGTAGGATTTGTGGACTCAGTGTAATTGTAAACAGTGGTACCTAGGCATACGAACAGGTCCCAGCTCGAACAATTATGTAAGTGTATTTTTGTAAGTGCTTTTGTAAGTGTATTTTTGGGGGTCTGAAATGGATTAATCTAATTTATATTATTCCTTATGGGAACAAATTCGTTCGGTATCGGCACTCTAACAGCCTTCTGGAACGAATTAAGCTCGTAATCCGAGGTACCACTGTATATTGTACTGCAAAAGTGGGGTAGCATTTGTTAACATTGTAGTTTTACACACAATTACTTATCAGACTTTTACAGATGGTTGTCAGTTATTTGTAGAGCATAGGATTAATTTATATGTTAAATAACTATCAGTGGTGTGTGTGTGTATGTGTGTGAGAGAGAGAGAGAATAAGAGAGATATCGAGAGATTGGGATTGCGAGAGATTGGAATCAAAAGAGAGATTGTGATCGAGAGATCTTGAGTGACAATTGATTTGGTTATTTTTTAATATTCCAGGAAAGAGACATCCTTAAATTTGCTTATGGTGTACGTATACTAAATTTGAAAAACTCTACTCATTCTTATTAACATTTGAACCATAATAACATTACTTGGTGTACATGGCTTGATATTTTTTTTTGCATAGTTTTATAGTCATTCTCATATGTCTGTAAATTTGTTTTTGTCAACAAAATTGTTTTTAAACACTGTACGTATCCTATATTCAGATGTATCAGCTAAAGCAGTTTCCTCCTAAAATCAAATGACATGCTGAATCACCTTTTTTTTTTAAGGAAAAATCCTTGGGAGACATGTTTCAGAACCGTTTTTAAGTCTGCATGGTAATGGGCTCCAGCTCTTGGTACCACCTCTTATCTTTGAAGAAATCGATGTGAATTAGCAGTTATATTAATTTTTAAACTTTATATGAACCCTGCTTTCAGTATCATTGTTCAGTTCATTCCACTCTTTTACCATTCTAATGTTAAAGAAGTGTTTCCTGATATCCCTGTGCATTTTTAGGTATATGTAATTTCTAGTTATGCCTCTTATTCTTGTTACTTCCACAGCCTATCCTTATTTGCCCTGTCCATGCCCAAAAGTGTTTTGTGTGTTGTGGTCTTCTTTCTCTCTCTCTTTATACCATGATATAAGGCTCATTGGGAAAAGGGTGCTGAGCTCTTAGCTTTTAACCCTTTGGGGGTCGACAGGCCTTCTCGGAAACACGTTCTCAGGGTCGAAAATTTTTTGGGAAAAAAAAATAATTTTTTCTTATGAAATGATAGAGAATCTTTTTCTGATCATAACGACACCAAAAGTTTGAAATTCGAATGAAAACTTACGGAATTATGCTCTTGCGAAGTTATCGGTCTTGAGATGTTTACGCATCGGCGATTTCACCCACTTTGAGCCCTATTTTTGGCCAATTCCAATGTTCCAGTCCACTAAAATCATAGCTATTTTGCTAGAACTCCATTTCTTCTATCGATTGAGTACAAGAAACCGCCTATTTACCAATTTCAACTACCCAAAATAGTGGTCAAAAAATGACAATTTGGCCAATTTCACACAAATTTCAAATGATGCCAATTTCAAAATAGGGTCCAGGATAAACAAGGCAGACATTCCTGTCACTAAAATAACATCTTCTCTGTTCATTAGTCATGTCTCCAGGTCCCTCTTACATTACTTTTGCTTTCCATTTTGAATTTTTATTCTCACAAAAAATAGATTTACTGTTATGTATACAACTGCATCATTGTAAAAATGGTATAAATAATATCAGCACACTTGTGCAAGAATATTAGACTCGCCAGTTGATGTGTATTGGACGCATGGTGTGATTTGTTTACTCTTGAACATCGGCGAAAATCGAACATTTTCGCTAATTTGAGCTCAATTTCAAGGTACTTGTCATTTTCAAACCAATCAAAATCATCTCTATTTCTGTAATATATCTTCCATTCTATCACATGAGACCAAGAAAACGAGAATACATCAATAAATACCATACGAAAATAGACTGCAAAGTCGCTGTTTTAAAAAAAAAAACGGTCAGAGTTTTTTTTCTCATTATGCAGTGTGTGGTGCAGGATTTTTTTTATACTGCACACACTGACCACATAGACCCATTCTTTCATATGTAGGCCTACCAGCCGTTTCCTGCTTAATTTGAAGCCGCTACAATTTACGCGTACTATTACGACACCAACCCCTGCTTGTAAAACGTACTAGTACGGCACCGACCCCGAAAGGGTTAAAACCAGCACATGATTTTATTGACATGAATTATCCTTCTTGCATTTATTAGAACTTTTGTTCAGTAAGGAGTTGGCTGTTATTTTGTTATTGTTAAATTTATTATTCTATTACTGTTACATTGAATAAGTGTTTCCTGTATGTTGTATTTATTGATATCCCTTTCTTGTTGTTTTCTATAGATGTGAAATCTATTTTTCACATTTTCTCATAGCTCATTCCCCTCATGTGAGGTAGTCTTGAACTCATTTCCCTCATGTGAGGTAGTCTTGAACTCATTCCTCTCATGTGAGGTAGTCTTGAACTCATTCCCCTCATGTGAGGTAGTCTTGAACTCATTCCCCTCATGTGAGGTAGTCTTGAACTCATTCACCTCATGTGAGGTAGTCTTGAACTCATGCCCCTCATGTGAGGTAGTCTTGAACTCATGCCCCTCATGTGAAGTAGTCTTGAACTCATGCCCCTCATGTGAGGTAGTCTTGAACTCATGTGAGGTAGTCTTGAACTCATGGGAGGTAGTCTTGAACTCATGCGAGGTAGTCTTGAACTCATGCAAGGTAGTCTTGAACTCATGCGAGGTAGTCTTGAACTCATGTGAGGTAGTCTTGAACTCATGTGAGGTAGTCGTGAACTAATGTGAGGTAGTCTTGAACTCATGCGAGGTAGTCTTGAACTCATGTGAGGTAGTCTTGAACTCATGTGAGGTAGTCTTGAACTCATGTGAGGTAGTCTTGAACTCATGTGAGGTAGTCTTGAACTCTTTCACCCTCTCCTCCTTCCTTATTTTGCATTCCTTTAATGGGAAGGTGCCATTTTGTTGCTGGTGAAAAGCTCTTGAACAAAGGAATTGGAGCAGCTCTCCCCTTTCTTGGGTCAAATCTGATTACCTCCTATTTCCCAGGCACTGTATGGCCCCTAAGGGTTTAGTGCTTCCCATGAATATAAAAATAATCTGGTCTGTCTCTATCTTCCAGTTTAATGAGTTTGCCTTTATTGGTTACTCTTCATTAATCATTTGTTTGGTCATTTTTTGAACAAGTAGTCACAGTGGACTTGTGAAGTATATTGATGTCCACTTCTACATACAGTGGACCCCCGAGTTTCGTAAACCCCGGAAATCGTACATTTATGTAAATATAATATTGTAAGTGCTTGTGGAAAAGTATTTTTGGGGGTCTGAAATAGACTAACCTACGTGACATTTTTTTCTTAAGGGGGTAAATTCGTTTGGTAATGGCACTTGAGCAGACTTCAGGAGTGAAGTTTTTACGAAACTCGGGGGTCCACTGTACTCTACAACTCATCTTTTTCACTGCCATTTTCCTCATTACTTGGTATGTGTAGATGAGGGAAGGAAATTGTGTTAATTCATGTGCTAATAAAGTTGTGATAGAATGTTTTGAGTGAAGTTTAATATTTCGTAGATGGATGCATGTGTCCAGTTTTTATTGTGGAATTTAGTAATTGAGAAATTAAAATGCTATTTAAAAATGACAGTGATTATGTATGAGTGATGGTGAAAGTGTTGAATGATGATGAAAGTTTTTTTCTTTCTTTTGGGGTTTTTCTTTCTTTTTGGGTCACCCTGGTTTGGTGGGAAATGGCCAACATGTTAAAAAAATATATAGTATGTATACAGTGGTACCTTGACTTACGAGTTTAATCCTTTCTGTGACCTAGCTCGTAACTCAATTTGCTCATATATCAAATCAATTTTCCTCATTGAAATTAATTGTAATACCATTAATCCATTCCAGCGGAATTCCTGCTCTCGGGAGGCAGGAGAAAATACTTCAGTATAATGCTAATATAAACTCTGCGGCTTATTTATCTATCACAATTGATCTAATATGACATAATAAACAATATAAATAACATAGAAACATGATATATATTCTAGAATGAATAAAATATGTCATGTGACGAGTGGTGGCAGCCACTCCCGAGGTAAAAATAATTATCGCTCTGATCATATCTTCCCATGCTTCCCCTTCTGAGGTCTTATTATAAGAGAAAATTGAGTGTTTGTGAGGCTAACTGCACTAGATCACTAGTTTCATAAGGAAAACACTGAAACAATGTATATTTATAAATAAGAAATATTGTATAAAAACATAATAAAACATAATAGAGAATGTAAAGAAATAAATGGTTTTATAAAGTGTACATATTTACCTTGGAGAACAGATGCTGGCGGAGGTGGAGGGTGGAAAAGATAGGCAGAGCGGCGTATGCTGTCAGTGGCCCTATAAACCCCAACAGCAACAACAACAAAGACAGGCAGAGGAGATTGGAGGAGCTCATTTCGTTTCGGGCTTTTTCTGTTAAAGCTACACTTTATCGCTGAACTTAATTGTTACAATTTTTTTTCACTTCATTGGAGGAGTTCGTTCTGCTTTAGTATGGTACATATCGTAGAAGTACTACGCTGGTACTGCCTCGCCAACTCCACTACCCGCACACCTCGCTCGTGTTTTTCTATGATTTCATGCTTTAATTCAATGGACATCATCCTCTTCTTCTTCTCAACACTGTCCTTTGCACTTACTTTCTTAGGACCCATGGTTAGAAAAAATAAATTTGGCAAAATAACTGCACAAAACGCAAGAACAACACAAGAGAGATGCTTCCATAGCGAGGTAAACACGTGCACTGCTGAGCGAATGTTGTGGCGTTTGCTGCGCCAACTAGTGGCAGCGTATCTGAAGCTCGCTCGTAACTCGGATTTTGGCTTGTAACTCAGAGCAAAAAATTTGACCGAGCGACTGCTCGTAACTCAAAAAACTCGTACGTTGGGGCACTCATAAGTTGAGGTTCCACTGTATATATATATATAGTCAATGTACCTGATGTGCTTGTAGGAATCTATTCTTAATGTGAACGACTAATCCAGTGACTGTAGCATTTTCTGTTTAACATTGCTAATACTTTGGCAAATATTGGACAGTTTTTAGGCCAAACTTAAACATACTGTATTAGTTTAGTGTTTATTGCTGCTAGTTACTGCAGTATAATATTTTCTTCACAGAATACCATTAGTGTATCAATTTTAGTTTTCAAAGCATGCAAGGAAGTCCAGGTGAGAATTATTACAATGCAGTTTTTCCTTTTTTTTTTTTTAAGATTAATTTGCTCACTGACCTGCTGAAGTTTACATTCTTTATTTCTGTAGTATTTGAGATCTAGTGGAATTTTTTTATACAATTTAATTATCCTTTATAGAATTTTCAGAATTCATAATAATTACCTGATCCTTTTGGGTTTAGTGCTTAATTTGATTTTATTATTCTGTAATTACCTGTCTGTAATTATGTACATACCACAAAATGCATATGGTACTGGAATTACCTACTTGTATTTGTGTTTTTTATGGATCACCCTCCTTGGTGGAAGTTGGATGTTTATTACAAAAAAATTAATTTCTTCTGGTGCTTGCTACCTCATCTTTTATCATGTTCTATTGTTCTACTGCTGTTTGTTAATAACTTCCTTATCTTTCATCCTGTTCTATTGTTCTACTGCTGTTTGTTAATAACTAGGTGTCCCGTAGCTCGATCTCTAGTGCACTCAGCTCACACACTGAGGTCTGGAGTTTGAATCTCCAGCCGGTATGGCTGGAAAACATTAGGGACGTGTTTCCATAAGACACCTGTTGTCCCTGTTCACCCATTAGTATAAAATGGGTAGCTGGGTGTTAGTCGACTGGTGTGGGTCGCATCCTGGGACAAAACTGACCCGATTTGCCCAAAATGCTCAGCATAACAAGCGTAGTACAGTGGTACCTTGAGTTACGAGCTTAATTCGTTTCAGAAGGCTGTTTGATTGCCGATACCAAACGAATTTTTTCCCATAAAGAATAATGTAAATTAGATTAATCTGTTTCAGACCCCCAAAATTACACTTACAAAAGCACTTACAGAAATACACTTACATAATTGTTCGAGTTGGGAGCTGCTTGTAAGTCGAGGTACCACTGTAGTATGTCATTGATGTCAGCTAGGCCTGTATACCTTGTACATGTACTTGTAGAAATAAAGATCTTCTTTCAATGCACCGGCCGTATCCTACCGAGGCAGGGTGGCCCAAAAAGAAAAACAAAAGTTTTTCTTTTTAACTTTAGTAATGTATACAGGAGAAGGGGTTAGTAGCCCTTTGCTCCCAGCATTTTAGTCGCCTCTTATGACACGCATGGCTTATGGAGGAAGAATTCTGTTCCACTTATTATTATTTAACTTCTTCATCTTTCATCCTGTTCTATTGTTCTTCTGCTCTTTGTTAATAACTTGGTATCAATTTGGCACCTGATCTTCCTTAGTTTACAAGTATGGACTCTTGTTCTCTTCACAGATCTTTAAAAAAATATACCGTATTTATGGCTATTCCTATATATGTATTCTTGTATAATTTTATACATATCTTCCTCATATGTGGGCAAAACAAAGGTTTCTGGTGCACCAAGTGTGTTTGTCCGCCATACTTGTTGGCAGTACATGCTATACAACTTCTTTTCTAATCAGTTAATGACAGCCTGTAAGGCTTTCAGCCTTTCTTCATAACTCTTTTTAATTTTTGGGTGTGGGAGTCATTTTGTGGCTCTGATTGATAAGAACATAAGAAAGAAGGAACACTGCAGCAGGCCTACTGGTCCATGTGAGGCAGGTCCAATTCTCCTACTGGCTTAAGCCAATGCTTGAACCTAGTCAGGTCAGGTCACATTCACTTAAGGACGGAACATGGCATCTACCCTAGTAGCACAAGCTAGTCAGGTTCAACTCACACCCACCCACACCTACTCATGTACATATTTATCTAACCTAATTTTAAAACTACACAACGTCTTAGCTTCTATGACGGTACTCAGGAGTTTGCTCCACTCATCCACAGCTCTATTACCAAATCAATGCTTTCCTATATCCTTCCTGAATCTGAATTTTTCCAACTTAAAGCTTTTGCTGAGAGTGCTGTCTAGGCTAGATATTTTTAGCACTCTGTTTACATCCCCTTAATTTATTCGTGTTTTCCATTTATACACCTCAGTCATATTCCCCCTAATTCTATGCCTTTCTAGAGAGTGCAGATTCAGGGCCCTCAGTCTATCCTCATAGGGAAGATTTCTGGTACATGGGATCAACTTTGTCATCCTCCTTTGTACGTTTTCCAGTGCATTTATATCCATTCTGTAATATGGTGACCAAAACTGTGCAGCATAATCTAAATGAGGCCTATCCAAAGATATATAGAGTTGAAGAACAACCTGAGGACTTCTATTATTTATACTTCTTGATATGAAGCCAAGGATTCTGTTAGCTTTATTGCGAACACTTATGCATTGTTGTCTTGGTTTCAGATTACTGCTAACCAGAACTCCTAAATCCTTTTTGCAATCAGTAATATTAAGATCTACATTATTTAGTTTATATGTGGCATGGTTATTTTCCTGTCCAACATTTAGAACTTTGCATTTGTCTATTTTAAACTGCATCTCCCACTTCTCTGACCACTGCATCAGTCTATTCAAATCATTCTGGAGTGCTTTAATAATAATAATAATAATAATAGTTTATTGTGACATGATACAAAGATGTACAATGGGTTATAGGAATAGGGTGTACATGCCAAAAGCCCCTAATATGCAGAGCATTGTGTGCAAACTTAAAATTAACTTACAACTAAATGGTAAAAATTCTAGTAAACAATTTACAATATAAATGTCCTCGTTAGAATGAATTGGACGGCCTATTTTGGTGTCATCAGCAAATTTGCTTATATCACTATTTATTCCCTCATCTATGTCGTTTATGTAAATTGTGAGCAACTAAGGGCCCAACACTGACCCCTGTGGAACACTGCTTGTGACATGCCCCCATTCTGATTTCTCCCCATTTATGCAAACTCTCTGCTGCCTATTTGTCAACCATGAATCTACCCAGGAAAAAATTTCTCCTCCTATTCCATGTGCCTTAAGTTTCCTCAATAGCCTCTGATGTGGAACTCTATTGAAAGCCTTACTGAAGTCCATATACACAATTATTTTATATTATTTTTTTTTATTAACACATCAGCCGTTTCCCACCATGGCAGGGTGGCCCGAAAAAGAAAAACTTTCATCATCATTCACTCCATCACTGACTTGCCAGAGGCATGCTTGCACTAGTCATAAAACTGCAACATTAACACCCCTCCTTGAAAGTGCCGGCACTGTACTTCCCATCTCCAGGACTCAAGTCCGGCCCCCCAGTTTCCCTGAATCCCTTCATAAATGTTACCTTGCTTACACTCCAACAGCACATCAAGTCCTACAAAACTATTTGTCTCCATTTGCTCCTATCTAACACGCTCATGCACGCTTGCTGGAAGTCCAAGCCCCTTGCACACAAAACCTCCTTTACCCCCCTCCCTCCAACCTTTCCTAGGCCGACCCCTACCCAGTCTTTCCTCCACTACAGATTTATACAGTACACTCTCAAAGTCATTCTATTTTGTTCCATCCTCTCTACATGTCCAAACCATCTCAGTAACCCCTCCTCAGCCCTCTGGATAATAGTTTTGGTAATCCACACCTCCTAATCTCCAAACTACAGATTCTTTTCATTATATTCACACCACACATTGCCCTCAGACATGACATCTCCACTGCCTCCAGCCTTCTCCTTGTTGCATCATTCACCACCCATGCCTCACACCCATACAAAAGCATTGGTATAACTATACTCTCATACATTCCCCTCTTGGCTTTCATGGATAAAGTTCTTTGTCTCCACAAACTCCTCAGTGCACCACTCACCTTTTTCCCCTCGTCAGTTCTATGATTTACCTCATCTTTCATAGACCCATCCGCTGACACGTCCACTCCCAAATATCTGAATACATTCACCTCCTCCATACTCTCTCCCTCCAATCTTACGTTACCTAATTTTTTTGTTATCCTCATCACCTTACTCTTTCCTATATTCACTTTTAATTTCCTTCTTTTACATACCCTACCAAACTCATCAACCAACCTCTGCAACTTCTCTTCAGAATCTCCCAAAAGCACAGTGTTATCAGTAAAGAGCAACTGTGACAACTCCCACTTTGTGTTAGATTCTTTATCTTTTAACCCCACACCTCTTGCCAATGCCCGAGCATTCACTTCTATTACAACTCCATCTATAAATATGTTGAACAACCATGGTGACATCACACATCCCTATCTGAGGCCTACTTTTACTGGGAAATAATCTTCCCTCTTGCCTACATACTTTAACCTGAGCCTCACTATCCTTGTAAAGACTCTTCACTACTTTCAATAACCTACCTCCTATTCCATACATTTGCAACATCTGCCACATTGCCCACCTATCCACCCTATCATATTCAATACCATGATCTACCTCCTCAAATACCTTAGTGAAAAAAGTTAGTAAATTTGTAAGACCGTGCTGAGATTTCAATTTATGCCTTTTAAGATGGCTACGAATTGCCTCGGCAATTATTGATTCCCTAAATTTTCCCACTGTGGAGGTTAGGCTTATTGGTCTATAGTTCAAAGCTAAGGACCTGTCACCTGCCTTGTAAATGGGTATTACATTTGCCATTTTCCACTTGTCTGGCACTATGCCAGGTTGTAGTGATACATTGAAAAGATTAGCCAGAGGTATACTAAGTTCCTCCTTACATTCCTTTAAAACCCTTGAAAACAGTTCATCAGGGCCTGGGGATTTGTTAGGTTTTAATTTCTCTATTTGTCTGAGGACCATGTCACTAGTTACCCCAATCGTACATAGTTTATTATCGTCCTGTTCTACATAATATATTATTTCGCTAGTATCTTCCTGAGTAAAAACTGAGAGGAAGTAAGTGTTGAAAAGTTCACACATTTCCTTATCACTGTCAGCAATCTGACCTGAGTTACTCTTAAGTGGGCCTATCTTGTCCCTAATCTTACTACTGTATACCTGAAAGAACCCTTTTGGGTTAGTCTTCGAATCAATTACGAATTTAGCCTCACAATCCCTTTTTGCTTTTCTTATTTCTTTTTTTATTTCTCTCTTTAATTGAATATATTGATTTCTTAACTGCCCATCCCCTCTTTTGATATGCCTATATATTCCTCTCTTTTGACCAGTGAGATGTTTTAATCTATTGTTTATCCATTTGGGATCATTTTTGTTAGATCTGATTTCCCCACTTGGAACAAAAGCTGTCTGGGCAGCTAGAACTATGCTCTGAAAAATGTCATATTGGCAACCAACACCACCTACCTGACCCATAGTCAGGTCATCCCAATTTAGCCCACCCAGGTAATTTCTCAGTTCCATGAAGTCGACCAAGCAGAAGTCTGGGACAGAGACTTGATTGCAGTTATCTGGGTAATTCCATGATATATTGAAACTAAGTGATTTGTGAAAAACTAAGATGTTATGTTAGTCATTGATGGCAGTATTCATTGATATTTTGAGCTTGCTGGGTAACATGTATCTCCTCAGTTTCTGTTACTATGTAGTATAGTTTGAAAGTAATTATGATCAGCTATGAGAGTGCCCTACTACATTTCGAAATTTATAAATAACAAAATAGAAGGATTAGTGGTGAAAAATAATTTTTTTTCACTGATTTTGTCATATTGCTGTGGTCCCTTAGAATTTAGTTAGAATAAATATTAAAGGGATTACCATACCCAAAATTAACCCATGGCTCTTAAAATAAAAATTCTTTATTATATAACTAAGCATTAACTGTAGGATTTTTTTTAATTTTCATCTTCATATGTGCAAAACTAGAATCTTAGATAGTAATTTGAGTAATACTAGTGTCTAAAGTACATCTTGGAGGAGGAAGAGGAATTTTCTTTATGCTATTTTTTTATATCCATATTCATAGTAAATTTGTCTTCATTTACGTTAATTACAAATCAACACTTAATAGTTTAATAGTTCCATGTCGTTCCGAGTCTTGCTTTTCTTATATTTTTCTAGTACTGTTGAGTGAAACTATTTGTTCTCCATATTGACATCAGTACACTCATGACAACTAAAGTTGTGCTAGCATATTAAATTAATGATAGTCATAATTTTCCTTAATGGGATAATTTTATATACAATACTGTATTGATTTTTTCTTGAGTGTAGGGAAAAGATGTACTGAATATAGGTTACTACAGTATTTATTATCTGTAATTAGTATTAGTTTATCAGTTTTGTTATGCTATGAGCTTATACCTCTTCAAGGGGGGCTCCTTGGCACAGTGAAGAGGCTCTTGGTCTGAGGAATTAGACCTTTTGGTCTCCTTCTTCAGACTGAACCTAATTACCCCCCAATCCCCCCTTCCCTATACCATCCTCCCCATCAACCCTTTCCCTTTTCTCCCCTCTCACATCCCTCCCTTTTCCCTGTCCCGTTTGTAGTCTCTGGGGTCCTCTCCTCTGGCATTACGGTTTTTAAGTAGGGGGAAGTGTGCTGGGGTTCATCCCACTCCATGGGGTTCCTTGGGAGTGAAGTAGTTTGCTGTGGAATCTGGATCATCTGGAGGTGCCCTGCTCCCTTCCCGGATTTCTAGGAAGTGGGGCGGGGTGTCCTGCAGGTGAGGGGTGTATCTCCAGAGGCTGCCTGTCGGTTCAGGGAGGTGGCAGTCGAAGGAGGTATGCTTTGTGGCAGGTATCCTACCGCCCTCTCTTTTGTTCGCTGAGGTGGCTCGGTAGATATGAGGTTGCTATCCTGGAGCACTGGTTTACTGGTGTGAAGGGTAGGGTATGGCACGGGTTCCACGCTGTGTCTGCACTGCTGGCGGTCTCGAGGTCTTCTTGGATGAGAGGGGAAACTTATGCCTTCTAGTAACTGTCCCTCTTCATTTTTTTCTTTCTTTCTTTCATTTTTCTTTAAAATAATAATAAGAAAGAAGTACCACCATCATGGAGTCTTCGTTCTATGACCCCGCTCCTCCTTTTGTTATTATATCCTGTTCTGATCCAGCTTCATTATTGGACCATTCTCCAGACTTTTCCCATAACTCTGTACCTTCTGCTGGTGACACTTTGTCACCTGCTCCAGGTGCCAAGGCTTTGCCCGTTTCTTCTAGTGCCTCTGCCTCTTGCACACCTTTAACTATGCATCTGGCTTCCCCAAATATGGTGTGATGGCTTTCGGATCGCCCACCTGCCTCAGGTTGGGCCGACCGCGGTCCTATGCCTAAACGTTCTAGACCATTTGCTAATGACAGTTCTTTGATTTCTGCTCATTCCACCCAGAAACGACCTACATGACACCCAGTTCCTTTACGCACCATGTTTACAAGTACTCAGTGGACCAGATTCTTTTCCCTACAACCGACATCTTCAATTGATTATCTTTCAGACCACAGTATTGGTAAAGCTTTTTTACGACACATTGGCCAAAATATATCCTTTCACGCTCTTTGGCGAGGTGTGCGCATCGTTACAGTTCAGAATGCAGATCAAGCTCATGATCTTTCCTATCTTACATCCATTGATAACGTTCCTATCACTGTTCACAATCACGCTACTATCAATTCTTGCAGTGGTATGGTGGTCTTACTGCGTACCATTGTACAGTGTGATTTTCTGTCTTTCAGTGACGATATTTTAGAGCAATTAGCCCTTCAGGACCTTCCGATTCTCAAAGTGGATACATATGTATTGCCCACTCGCGGGCGGAGGCCCTTTCCCAGTAACATCGCCCGCTTAACCTTTGACTGCCGTGAACTCCTGTCCTCCATTTATATCGAGGGACATCACCTAGGGGTCCATAAAGTGGTCCCTACACCCCAACAGTGTCAAAATTGTTGGCGCTTCAGACATCCTGCTAAATACTGCAGGTCTGCGGCAGGGTGACGGTCTGCGGTTCTGCAGATCATGCCGATACGTCTTGCAGTCTTCCCTCCACTTGTCTTAATTGGAATGAAACTTATTGTTCTTTTTCCCACTGATGTCAGCTCTATCTTAATGAATGCGAAATCCATTGTCTTAAGGAGAGCGAAGGCCTTATGCTATGGCTGTCTCTCGGCTCTGCCTTCAGTGGAATTTTCCTCGTGTTCCTTATTCTCGAGTAGCTAGGAGACCTCCATCCTTGGCAGTTCCCCTGCCTACCAGCTTCTCTGGTAACACGTCTTTCAGGGTCATCCCCGTCTCTAATTCTTTTGTGGTTTTACACTTTGAAACCCCCACCTCCTTACCTCTTCCTACTTCTTCATCTTGCCCGCTAGTTTCTCAGTCTGCAAGGCCTCGCACGCCTGCCCCTTCTTCGCGCCTATCACCTGCGAAGTTAAACCTGTCTCCTAAGCCCAAGTATCTTCACAGTCCTCTGGTGTTTACAATTACCCAATAGTTCTCCTTTTCGGCCTCGGTGCCTAGTTCTCACCCCCTTTCTAACTCTCACATGAAGGTGGAGGTTCACTCCCCCCTCGTGTGGTCCCTCTTCTGTTCCCAGACTTCTTTTCCAGTTCCCTTCCAGCCTCCTTCCTCTCCTGTTCCACCGCAGGACTCTTCTGTCCCCGCTGGCACTTCTCTCCAGGTTCATACTCCCCTCCCCTCTCAGACCTCTTTGGTTCCCTTCATAGTCTCCCCGATCTCTACTTGCTCTTTACCTACCAATTCCCTATGAGCTAAGAATCTGTCACCCAAATCCATTGCTGCTGAAAGATTATCTGGGTTTCTGTCCACCAAATTTTCTCTAAGGTCAACAGGGATTGCATTGTACAATTCCTCATGAACAATTAGGTCTACTAACTTCTCATAGTCCTTGTTCACTCCTTTTGAACAAGCCCACTTCTTAAACAGGAACAGTTTCTCATTCCCTAACTCAGTTAAGGTCTGCCCTCCTGAAATTTTTGCTTCTGAACCTTTGCCTATATTTCTCAGGTATCATTTGGTATGCAAGCAATACTACCTCTTTTACTTTCTCATAATCAGAAAATTCTCCTTCTTCCAGAGTCTCTACTCTCTCAAAACCTTTGCCTACAAGCTGTGTGCGAACTAGGGTAGCCCATTTCTGTTTGGGCCATCTTTGCTCCTTTGCAGTCTTCTCAAAAAGGAAAAATATCTGTCTGGGTCATTCTCTGTAAACTTAGGGACAAAATTTGCAGCTTTAGTTAGGTTAGGTACTGCTCAGGCCCTTGGTCTAAACCTCCTAACCCTTTACCTACTCTCTCCTGAGTTTCTAAGAATTTTGTCCTAGCTGCCATCAAAGCTATCTCAAGTTTCATCATCGCTTCCTTATTACCTTCAGGAGGTGATTCCTCCTGTTCACTGTTAACAGACATGTTTACTGATGAATTATTTACCTCCTCACTGAAGCCAGAAAATTCTAAAGATTCAGCTTCTGACATATTTACCCTTAAATTCCTGCACAGCATCAATGGACAAGGTCTTTAACAGGTACATAAAAATAATAACACAAGTTCTATGGAAAAATCTTCACATGGCACTCTACCATAACCACAAACAAAATGTGTTACTCAACTTTAATCCCACTCTGGAGAAAACAACCTGTAAACTAATACATGAACCTTCCACTGACACCACCAAGGTAATTTTACAAGGTAAATTTTACAAGGTAAATTTTATCCTACCAAAACATGTGACTCATTACCCAATCCAGTACATCTCAAAGAATGTTTTGAGTTATTTTAACAGTCAAATAACTCTCCCGGTTAAGGCCCCCATGTTATGTTATTTTCCTTATTATCATCAAGGTTCACCATGTACTAGCATAGGGTATTTACTTAAAAGGTCTTAGGGTAAAAGGAGGACAATATTAGGCTAAAAGATACTTACTCAGGTTTAGCTGCTGCATCTGAAAACTTAATTTTTCACATTCCTTTTAAAGGTTATTTAAACCAACATTATAAAAATAGAGCTATATTAAGAAGTATATACATATAATATACAGGTCTCCACTCCTAAACATATAATCAGCCTTTCCCAAAGCACATGGCTCAGCTGCCACCTTCAACTCTCTCTTTCTCAACATTTCTTAACCCTCCAGTGTCTTGATACACTGAAGATCACAGAATGTCATGGTAACATCGATCTACAACCCTTCCCATTACCTTTTTGGGCACTCATTCAGCCCTGAAGCCAAGATAAGATAAGCACCAACAACAACAGCTCACTCCAGCCGCCATTGTTCTCTCAGGAAGGGATTGTGGGAAGCCAGCACTCTCTAAGCTCCTCCCCTCAAAACATCCATCACTTTGCATCCTCTCAACATATCTTAAGTTATTACAATGAGACATGCAACTTAATATTATTACTTACTTAAATGTGTGCATTATTTATATAACCTATTATATTGAGAGATCAGGTAATTCAGCTTTTAAGTTTAAGGATGGCCAAGCCTTTTAACTCTAAGCAGTACTCCTGATTAATTCAATATAATTAGGCATTCATATGTTAATTAATTACAACAATACATGCTGGGTTCCATAGCCCCCATAACAAGTCCATAATACCCCATAACACCGATCTCTACTTGCTCTACCTCACCTGTCTCTGAAGTCATGGTATTGGCATCTACCTTGTCCGCTGAAACACTTGATGCTATCTCCGACTATATTGCGGAGATGAAGCCCTCGATGGACACCAGTGCATCTCCCTTCTTATTTTTCACAACCCTTGCAGCAATCTTTTCCTTCACATCATTCCGATTCTTCCTTGCTTACACGCTTTCCGTTAACTCCACACATTGACTTCACTGACCCTACTAGCCCATAAATTTTATCACTTCTCATTGTTGGCATACCTATCTTTGGGAATAATGACTTATTTACAATGGAATATTCGTGGACTCGGGTAATTGGGGAGAGCTCTATATCTCTTCCCTTCGCATGCATCCTGTATCTCGAATGTTGCATTCTTGGTCTCTTCTCTGCTGCTGCCCATCTTGTTGTTAGGGGATTTTTAATGCTCATCATCATCTTTGGGGAGGGTCCCACTGTGACTCTCATGGTGATCAGTTGGAGACTTTTCACTTCTCATCCTCTTCATGTTTTAAATACGGGTGCTTCCACCTATTTTGACTCTCGTACTCAGTCTCTCTCTTTCATCGATCTTTCTATCTGTTCCTCATCAGTTGCCCTTGATTACGCTTGGTCTGTTCTCCCAGATTTGCACGATAGTGATCACTTTCCTGTTATTCTTACTTCTACTACGTATTCCCAACCGCTTCGTAGCCCCTGTTGGCAATTTGGACAAGTGAATTGGGACTTATACTCTCATCTTACCGCTTTTTGTGGGGACCCTTCTTCGTCCTCTATTGATGAGCTGGTGCACCAGTTTTCGACCTTATTTTTGACTGCAGCATCATGTTCTATTCCTCAAACATCAGGCAGGCATTCTCAGACATGCGTGCCTTGGTGGCCTCCTGCGTGTGTCTGTGCAGTGCGTTTGAAACGTGCTGCATGTTGCTGTTATTGATATAATTGGACTGTAGATCGTCTTTTGGATTTTAAGCAAGCAAGGGCAGTCTCTCGCTGCATCATATGCAACGCTAAATGCACTTGTTGGCAAGACTACATTTCTACTATTACCTTGACTTCCCCTATGTGTGCAGTTTGGAAGAAGGTATGAAAGTTGTGTGGCAAGTATGTTCTGAACCCAGCTCCCGTTTTGCATGTTGCTGGTGTTAGTGTTGTGGAACCTCTTGAAGTTGCCATGGAAATTGGGAACTATCTTGTCCATGTCTCCCAAGGGCTTCACCTCTGTCCCTCGTTTCTCGCTTCTACATCTGCCAGGGAGAAGTTTCCCTTGGATTTCTCTTCTAATGGGATGGAGTCCTATAACGTACCTTTTACTCTCTTAGAGCTAGAGTCCATGCTTTCTGCTTGTCAGTCATCGGCAGCTGGGCCCAATGATATTCATATCCGTATGCTACAGCATCTGCATTCTACAGCCCTTACAGTCCTTTTGCATCTTTTCAATCTTGTTTGGATAGAAGGGGTTCTCCCTCAACAATGGAAATCTGCCATTGTACTACCGTTTCGCAACCAGGCACTTCGGGGCTTGATACCTCTCACTATCATCCCATTGCTCTGACCAGTGTAATCTGCAAGGTGATGGAACGATTGGTGAATAGATGTCTGATAGGGTATTTGGAGACTCACAATAGTCTTTCTCCTCGCCAATATGGCTTTCGCAAGGGCCGCTCTACTTTGGACCCCTTGCTCCACTTAGATACGTATGTGCAAAATGCCTTTAACAATAATAATAATAATAATAATAATTTTTAATTTAGCATGATACGTACATGTTTGTACAAAGGAGTATAACAGTTCAGTGTACATGCCAAAAGCCCCTTTATATGCAGAGCATTTCGGGCAAACTTAGGATTAATATGGCAATATCATGTTAATAACTGTACGTATGGTCATTGGGAGAGTTACAATGATTACAAGAAAATTGAATATTCTGTTAGTTCATGCTATATGGCTTTAGTAAGTTTGGTAAAGAAGAATTACAGTTTTGATTATTAACCAAAGATGAACACAATGGAATGATTAACATTACATTTGAGAGGATTACAGATATTGTTTTGCCTAGGTTCGTGATATTGAGCAAATGCACATCTGGTTTTTACATATTTATTTATGATGGGCTATGATAGATTAAGGAGATAAGGTGTTTTCTAACTGTAGTTTTAAAAATTCTAGCTGACCCAGTGGTTCTGGAGATTTCTAGTAGAGAGTTCCAGATTTTGGGTCCTTTTATGTACATTGAGTTTTTGAAAAGATTTAACCTGACACGGGAAATGTCATAGAGATTTTTGTCTGGTATTGTGTTCATGGGTCCTATTGCAACTGTCAAGAAAGCGCTTCAGGTCAGGATTTATTTTAGAATTGATTGTTTTGTAAATGTAGATGTTTTGTATGGTGAGTAGGTTTAGGTCTTTGAAAAGTGGGAGGGGGGAGGGGTTGTCTAGCTGTGGAATGTGTGATCATTTGCACTGCAGCTTTTTGTTGGGTTATTATTGACTTTAGGTGATTTGTCATTGTGGAGCCCCAGGCACAAATTGCATAGGTGAGGTAGGGGTAGATCAGTGAATAGTATAGTGTAAGTAGTGCTGTTTGTGGTACATAGTAACATATCGTTGAAAGGGTGCCAACTGTTTTAGATACTTTTTTTGTTATGTGTTGGATATGGGTGTTATATTTCAGGTTGCTGTCAAGGTGTAGACCAAGGAATTTTCCCTCGTTATATTTAGCAATAAGGATGTTAAGCATATTATTTAGTTGGACCTCACTAGCTCTACTCCCAAACATAATGTAAAAGGTTTTGTCTATATTCAGTGTAAATTTATTGATAGTCATCTAGGTTGCTATTTTTATGAGCTCTTCATTAGCAATAGTACTGAGTGAGGCTAGATTAGTGTGAGAGATGACAAAAGTCGTGTCGTCAGCAAAGAGAATAGGTGTAAGTTGTTGAGATACTCTTGGAAGGTCGTTGATGTATAAAATGAAAATGAAAATGTTTATTTCCTTGCAAAGCTTACAATGTGTGGTTTACATGTTATAAAATATTAATTACAAAGAAGGCCACTAGCATGCCTAGGCATTTTGGGCAGACTAATCCTAATTCTTACTCTATATTGACACAGGTTATGGAGCAGTACATTTTAACATGCATTATATAGAAGTTAGGTAACTGAAGTGATTAATTAGATTTATAATAGTGAGGTAGTACAAAACATATCACAATATTACAATTACTAGTAAATTTAGTAATGGGAATGGTTTTGTCTTGGCGTGATACACTGTTTCTTTTAAAGCTCCTATATTGGGAAAGTATCTTAGGCAAACTTAGGACTAACTCAAGATTTATTAGGCAATAGATATACAGTAGGGCCCCACTTATATGACAGGTTAGGTTCCAGGCTACCGCCGCAAAGCAGACATTGCCGGAAAGCAGAACGCCATTTTTTTCCACTTATAAATGCAAATAAATGCCAGATAACAAGTTTACACTAACATACATTAAGTTAACAATTGAACTAGGCATTACAAAACAATAAAAAGTAAAATATACACACAGTACACTCATTATTTACCTCAAAATGTTTGTAGTCTTAATGTAGGGCAAAAGGTGAGTAGTATTTATTGTAAGAAGTCTGGTGTGGGTAGGTATGGTAGTCCTCCTGGTCACCCCACCCACACATAATATACTACGACACTCATTACTTACCTTAAAATATTTGTAGTCTTAATGGTCTTAATGTAGGGTGAGAGATGAAAAGTATTTATTTGAAAGTCGTGTGGGAGGTAGGGTAGCCCGCCTTGCAACCCCTACTATGTAAACAAACTGACGAAGCTTCTGAATTAGGAATTTTATGTTTACAGTCATTTGGGTGAGCGTAAGTGTAAATTAGGGGGAATTACAGATAACAAGAGTAGGACTATTTTTTTTGGATGTGTTCATGATACAAAAAAAAAGAGAATTAGGTGGTTTTCATTTAGTTAACTGATGATGGGGTGTGTTAGGGAGATGTTTTTTAATGGTAGTTTTGAAAATGGTGGTTGAGCCTGCAGTTCTAGAGTTTTCATGCAGGGAGTTCCAAATTTTAGGCCCTTTTATGTACATCAAATTTTTGTAGAGATTTAGCCAACTACGAGGAATGTCATAGAGATTTTTGTCTGGTATTGTGTATATGGGTCCTGTTGCAACTATCAAGAAAGTGTTTTAGTTCAGGGTTAATATTAGAATTTATGGTTCTGTAAATGTAGGTTGCACAGTAGTAGGTGTGAATGTTCTGTACAGTGAGTAAGTTTAGGTCTTTGAAGAGTGGGGGTGTGTTGTCTAGCACTGGATTGCGGCTTTTTGTTGGGTGATTATTGGCTTTAGGTGAGTTGCTGCTGTTGATCCCCAGACACAAATAGCATAGGTGAGGTAGGGATAGATGAGTGAATAGTATAGTGTGAGTAGGGCTGATTGTCTTAGAGGATCCCAACCGTTTTGGATATTTTTTTATTATGTGTTGGACATGAGTGCACACAATACAGTTAAAAATAAAGTATAGTCCTATACTAATAGAGGACGGTAAAAGATAATTACAAATATGAACGAAAAAAAAGAGTATACAAAAAATAGTATAAACTATGAGGTAGTGTTTGAACAACTTTGACAATTAACTGCTGTCACATTAACAAATTAGAAATGAAAATTTGATTTTGTAGAGAATAGTTTGATAAAAAATTTGGGGTTTCATAACACTAGTCGTGGAAAGTGGGTACAAACTACATATTATTCTGACTCAGTGAGGCCAGCATCACTTAGGAATTTTGCTAATAAACACTCTATCCTAGCAGTCTTTTTTGATCTCGGGAAGGCATATGACACCACTTGGAAGTATAACATCTTAACTCAGGCCCACTCCTTAGGCCTCCATGGTAATCTACTGACCTTCCTTGCTGCTTTCTTATCTGAAAGACATTTTTGTGTCTGTGTTGGCACCTCGCTTTCCTCAGACTTCGTTCAGGCCGAGGGAGTCCCACAAGGTTGTGTCCTTAGCACTTCCCTTTTTCTCTTGACTATAAATGACCTATATTCTGTTCTTCCATCGCATATTTGGGCGTCACTTTATGTGGATGACTTCATTATAGCTTATGCAGGCGCTGACTGTCGCCTGGTAGCAGCCTCCCTTCAGGATGCGATTGACCGTGTTTCCCATTGGGCCACTTCTCGTGATTTAAATTTTCTAATGCGAAAACCCATTTCATTACCTTCACTAGATGTCCTCTTTTCCCAGATATTCCATTGTTCACGGCTCACATATCCCAGAATGGGATATGGTCAAGTTTTTTGGTCTTCTATTCAATCGCTAGTTGACATGGAAACCTCACATTTCCTCTTTGAAGGCAGCTTGCCATGGTCGGCTTCTATTCAATCGCTAGTTGACATGGAAACCTCACATTTCCTCTTTGAAGGCAGCTTGCCATGGCCGGCTGAATCTTCTTAAAATTCTTTTGCATCATTCATGGGGACTGTCCATTTGCATTCCACCCTAGTCTTGTCCAAGCTGGATTATGGCGACCAAGTCTATTCTGTGGCTTCTCTTACAACTCTTTCTAAGTTAGATCCCTTTTATCATCAGGGTCTATGTTTATGCCTTGGTGGCTTTCGTTCAGACCTTGTTGAAAGTCTCTATGCTAAGGCAAATTTTCCTTCCTTTGTCGATCGTCGTTACATTTGTCTGCTCTCATGACCTTTGTGTTCCTGCTATGTATAGGTTAGTCTCAGACATTAGTAGAAGCCCGTTATTTGCTCACTGCTCCTGCTTACTCCAACCATTTTCTCCTCGTCTTCACTCACCCCGGTCTTCTCTCCAGTTGGCTCCCTTGTATGTTCATGCCTTTTCCCTTCTCCCTTGGGAGGTTCTGACAGTTCGTGTCTGTTCTCCCCTACTGCTGTGCGCCAAAGCTCTACCTACGGCTGTTTCTTGCTCTTTTTTCTTGATCACTTCCAGTCGCATGCTCATGGCATCGCTGTTTATACAGATGGTTCTAAATCTTCTGATGATGTTGGGTTCGTGGCGGTGTTCCCTGACAACGTTGTCCGGGGTCATTTGTTAGACTCGGCTAGTATTTTTACTGCCGAATTGTATGCCATTCTCATAGCACTTCTCCTTATTACATATACGTATGTCTCCTTCGGCATTTGTGATCATTTCAGATTCCCTCAGTGCCTTACAGGCCATTAAACAGTTTGATTCCCCTCATCCATTGGTCTTTCGTATTCAACTTTGGTTGCGCCATGTGGCTAGCAAAAACGAAGACCATGTTTTTGTTGGGTTCCTGGACACATTGATGTGCAGAGCAATGAACAGGCGGATGCTCCTGCATGGTCAGCGGTACGTGATCTTCCTGTTTCCTATGGAGGTATTCCGTTCAGGGATTATTTTACAGTCGTCTCTGCTCGTCTTCGTGATCGTTGCCAACAACGGTGGTTGGACATGCACCATAACAAATTGCACTCTATTTGGCCATTTTCTTACCACTGTTGTTCTCCCATCTCTGCATCGGCCATACTCGCCTTAACCATGGGTATCTCATGGAATGACACCCTATTCCTCTCTGTGAGGTTTGTAGGGTCCCTATTTTGGTTCTTCACTTTATTGTGGATTGTCCGGTTTACCAGCGAGCTAACAGGATTTACCTCCACTGATGCCTCTGCCTTACTGCTCTTACCTTATCTTCCCTTCTTGCAGATGGTCCTGTCTTTGACTTACAATCACTTTTTTGACTTTTTGTCAGCAACTGCCTTACTATATGAACTCGGACACATAGCCCCTAGCATCCCTTCCAGCCCTTTTCTTCCCTCACCTCTGATTCCCTCTCCACCTATCTGTTTATAGCCCTGGAACTTTTCTGCCCCACAGTGCTGCATGACCCTTGTCGGTTTAGAGCTTTATTTGATTATAATAATATAATAATATGAGCTTATAGTACGTATATAGTATACAGAATTGTGGTTGTTAGTCAATATGTAATATTGGTAGAACTCTTAAAGATTATTGCATAAATCAAAACTAATTTTATGCTCATATGCAACAGGTCTGTTCAAGCACCTGTCTCTCGTGTAAAATCCTCTGAAAGTCACTCTTCAGGTGGTAACAGTACCAGAGGTTCAGGTGGGGACTCTCCAGGAGTATTTGGAAGCCACAGTGACTCTGGAAATAGCAGTGGGGCAGCCAAGACTTGTGCATCCACCTCTACCAGCACGTGTGCCAGTTATGGGTTAGTATCACTGAATTTATCATTGAAACTATCATTTTTGTATATGGTGCTCCTCGACTTATGTTCTGATGAACTCATCGTAATGTCAAGTAGGTTAGTCCATTTCAGACCCCCAAAAATACACTTACAAAAGCACTTACAATATTATACTTGCATAATTGTACGATTTCTGGGTTGTTCGTAACTCGGGGGTCCACTGTACCAGTATTGAAAAGTAAATAAATGAATACAAGTTTATCCTATCAGTAATGACTTGATTATGCATGGATGATACAAGTACATACAGTACTTGTAATGATATGTTGTGCAGCATATCATACGGCATATCACTAGCCTGGGAACAGATCAACATTCAAAGTTTGATGACTACTGAATGTGCATCACCATCGCACCATCATAAAGTGAAATATCGTAAGTCGAACCATCATAAAGCGAGGAGCATCCGTGTATATATATATACAGTGGACCCTCGGTTAACGAATACCCCAGAAATCGTGCAATTATGTAAGTATAATTTTGTAAGTTCTTGTGGAAGTGTAGTTTTGGGGGTCTGAAATAGACTAACCTACATGACATTATTTCTTAAGGACGTAAATTCGTTCGGTAATGGCACTTGAGCTGGCTTCTGCAATGAATTTTTTTCGTTAACCGAGGGTCCACTGTATATATTTTTAACACAATAACCGCCTCACTCCAAGGCAGGGTGACCCGATAAAAGAAGAAACGTAAAGTCTTTTTTTTTTTTTAATTTAGTAATTTATGCGGGAGTTGTTTTTGTATATATGATGGAAAAATATGGCTATTTATTTCTGGAGCTGCTTATTTAGGTATACAGTGGACCCCCGAGTAACGAGCACCCCAGAACTCGTACAATTATGTAAGTATAATATTGTAAGTGCTTTTGTAAGTGTATTTTTGGGGGTCTGAAATGGACTAACCTACTTGACATTATTTCTTAAGGGAGTAAATTCGTTCGGTAATGGCACTTGAGCAGGCTTCTGTATTGAATTTTGCTCTTACTTGGGGGTCCACTGTAATACTTTTTTGTTTTTTACCTCATTGGTCATTTACTGCTAAGGTAAGGTGAGCCAAAAAATTACGTTCACCATCACTCTTTTAATTAATAATAACACTTGCTTTTTTTTTTTGCTTGTGTGTGTGTACTTGCCTATTTGTGGTTGCAGGGGTCATGTCATAGTTCCTGGCCCCGCCTCTTCACTAATAGCTACTAGGTCCTCTCTCTCCCTGCTCCATGAACTTTATCAAACCTCATCTAATAATAATAATAATAATAATAATAATAATAATAATAATAATAATAATAATAATAATACTTTATTTAGACATGGTACAAAGATACATTGTTGGGTTTACATGATACATAGGTATAAAAGAGATATACATGCCAAAAACCCCTAATATGCTGCGCATTGCGGGCATTATAATAATAATAATAATAATAATTTTTATTTGGACATGATACAAAGAATTACATTTGGTTATTGAGATTACATGAGGTGTACATGCCAAAAGCCCCTAGTATGCAGGGCATTTTGGGCAGACTTAAAATTAACTTAAAACTAGATTGTAAGAATTATTGTAGATAGTATACAATGAGTAAAGGTGAGTATTTAAGCTATGAAATTTGAACATAGTTTTGTACTTTTGTCTTCATTATAAAATTAATTAAATCAGATTAAACAAATTAAAGCAATAGTAATAATAAAATAATAAAAAGTTATGGTTGATAATTTATAAAATAAGTAAAGTTGCTTATCAAGTTTTAAAGTTTGAATATAAGTTGAACATATCAATTAATTGTAGCAATTTATTGCAGCAATGCAACTAATTGAGTGAGATAACAATTTAAAACAATTTAAAACAATTAATTGCATTGCAGTTAGTTTACGTGGTCATTATAATATAAGTGTTGGGAATAATTAGCTAAGTAAGTATTATTCATAATAGGTTTTACATTCATTCATTCAATCGTTCA
>WNWK01022408.1:0-32589 GCA_009830355.1 Cherax destructor
TTTTGATATTTTCTAGATATCTAATTTTCTGATATTTTGATATTTTCTATATTTTTTTTATTTTTTTTTTTATTTTATTTTCTGTTTTTATTTCTTAGTTTTATTTTCATTTTCTGGTATTTTCTTTTTCTATTTTCTTGTTATTTTTTGTTTTATATTTTATTATTATTTTTTTTTGTTTTTTGATATTTTCTAGTTTTAATTTTTTAGTTTCTGGATTTTCCTAGTTTTTAATTTTTCTTTTTTTTATATTTTCCTATTTTGATTTTTTTTTTTTATTTTCTTATTTTCTATTTTTTTTCTTTTTCTGATATTTTCTTAGTTTCTGGATTTTTCTTTTTCTTATTTTCTAGTTTCGATTTTTCTAGTTTTCTGGATTTTTCTTTTTCGATATTTTCCTAGTTTTCTGATATTTTCCTTTTTTGATATTTTCTTTTTTGATATTTTCAGTTTTGATATTTTCTAGTTTCTGATATTTCTGTTTTGATATTTTCGTTTTTCTGATATTTTGTTTTATATTTTGTTTTTATTTTTCTATTTTTTGATATTTTTATTTTCTTTTTTATTTTTTAGTTTTATATTTTTTTTTTCTATATTTTTGTTTTATTTTTCTAGTTTTCTGATATTTTTTTTTTATATTTTCTTTTTTATTTTCTTTTTTCTGATTTTTCTAGTTTTGATTTTTCCTAGTTTTTGATATTTTCCTAGTTTTGATTTTTCTTTTCTATTTTTTGTTTTCTATTTTTTAGTTTCTGTTTTCATTTTCTAGTTTTTCATTTTGATTTTCTATTTTCTTTTTTTAGTTTTTTTTCTATTTTTATTTCTATTTTTTGATATTTATTCGATTTTTATTTTCTTATTTCTTTGGATTTATTTATTTCTTAGTTTCTGATATTTTCCTAGTTTTTGATATTTTAGTTTTCTGAATTTTTATTTTCTGTTTTTATTCTTTGATATTTTCTAGTTTTAGATATTTTCTATTTTTATATTTTCTAGTTTTCTGATATTTTCTTAGTTTCTGGATATTTTCTAGTTTTCTGATATTTTTTTTTTGATATTTTCTTTTTCTGTTTTTTTTCTGGATATTTTCTTTTTTAGATATTTTCTAGTTTTTTGATATTTTCTTAGTTTGATATTTCTTTTCTGATATTTTCTGTTTGATATTTCCTAGTTTGATATTTTTAGTTCTGGAATTCATTTTCTAGATATTTTCTATTTTGATATTTAGTTTCTGATATTTTTTTCTCTGGATATTTTTTTTGAAATTCTAGTTTGAATTTCTGTTTCGATATTTAGTTTCTGATATTTATAAGTTCTGATTCTATTTTGATATTCTTTGATATTCTAGTGGATATTTTCTTAGTTTCTGATATTTTCTAGTTTCTGGATATTTTCTAGTTTTTGATATTTTCCTAGTTTCTGGATATTTTCTAGTTTCTGATATTTTCTAGTTTTGATATTTTCTAGTTTTTATATTTTCTAGTTTTGATATTTTCTAGTTTTTGATATTCTGTTTCTGGATATTTTCAGTTTTCTGATATTTTCTTATTCTGGATATTTTCTTTTGATATTTTCTAGTTTTGATATTTTCATTTTCTGATATTTTCTAGTTTTGATATTTTCTTAGTTTTCTGAATTTTTTTTCTGATTTTCTGTGATATTTTCTAGTTTTCTGATATTTTCTTAGTTCTCTGATATTTTCTAGTTTCTAGATATTTTCCTAGTTTTCTGATATTTTCTAGTTTTCTGATATTTTCTTAGTTTTCTGATATTTCTTAGTTTTGATATTTTCCTAGTTTTCTGAATTTTCTAGTTTTCTGATATTTTCTAGTTTTGATATTTTCTAGTTTCTGATATTTTAGTTTCTGATATTTTCTAGTTTTGTTTTTTCTGATATTTTCTTAGTTTCTGATATTTTCTTAGTTCTGATATTTTCTATTTTCTAGTTTTTCTATTTCGATTTTCTACTGAATTTTTGTTATTTTTCCTAATTCTGAATTTTCTATTCTGAATTTTCTAGTTTGAATTTTCTTAGTTTGAATTTTCTAGTTTTTTGTATTTTCTAGTTTCTGATATTTCTAGTTCTGATATTCTTATTCTAATTTTCTAGTTTTGATATTTTCTAGTTTTCTGATATTCTAGTTTTTGGAATTTTCTAGTTTCTGAATTCTAGTTGATATTCAGTTTTCGAATTTTTTTTTCTTAGTTCTTTTTTGAATATTTTCTAGTTTTTGATATTTTCTAGTTTTTGATATTTTTTAGTTTTTTCTATTTAATTGTTTCTGGATATTTTCTTAGTTCGATATTTTCTATCTGAATTTTCTGTTTGATATTTTTTATTTTTTTGATATTCGTTCTGAATTTCTAGTTTCGATATTCAGTTTTCTGATATTTTTTTGATATTTTCTTAGTTCTGATATTTATTTTCTAGTATTTTAGTTTATATTTCTTAGTTTGATATTTTCATTCTGATATTATTCGATATTTCTAGTTTCTGATATTTTCTTTCTGATATTTTCTGTTGATATTTGTTTATATTTTTTTTTTTTTTTTTTCTTATTTTTCTATTTTCTAGTTTAAGTTCTTTTTTTGATATTTCTAGTTTTTGATATTTTCTGTTTCTGATATTTCTAGTTCTGATATTTCTATTTGAATTTTTGAATTTCTAGTTTTGATATTTTCTAGTTTGATATTTTCTGTTTGATATTTTCTATTTCTGATATTTTTTATTTTTATTTCTTTTTATTTCTTGTTTCTGATATTTTTGTTCGATATTTGTTTTTGAATTTATTTTCTGATATTTCTTAGTTTCTGATATTTTCTAGTTTTCTGATATTTTCCTATTTTTGATATTTTCTAGTTTTCTGATATTTTCTTAGTTTCTGTATTTCTATTTTCGATATTTTCCTATTTTTGATATTTTCAGTTTTCTGATATTTTCTGTTTCGGATATTTTCTAGTTTTCTGATATTTTCTATTTTTTATATTTTCCTAGTTTTCTGATATTTTCTAGTTCTGATATTTTCTTTTATATTTTCTGTTTGAATTTTCTTTTTCGATATTTCTAGTTTTGATATTTCTGTTTTGATATTTAGTTCTGATATTTTCTTTTTAGATATTTTCCTAGTTTTTTGAATTTTCTTATTTTCTGGATATTTTCTTAGTTCTCTGATATTTTCCTAGTTTTCTAGATATTTTCTAGTTTTCTGGATATTTTCTTAGTTTCTGGATATTTTCTTAGTTTCTGATATTTTCTAGTTTTCTAGATATTTTCCTAGTTTTCTGGATATTTTCTAGTTCTCGGATATTTTCTAGTTTTCTAGATATTTTCCCGATATTCTTCTGATATTTCCTAGTTTTTATATTTTCTAGTTTTGGATATTTTCTAGTTTCTGGATATTTTCCATTTTCTAGATATTTTCATTTCGATATTCTGTTCTGGATATTTTTCCTAGTTTCTGATATTTTCTCTAGTTTTCTGGATATTTTCTTAGTTCTCTGGATATTTTCAGTTTTCTAGATATTTTCCTAGTTTTTCTGATATTTTCTTAGTTTTCTGATATTTTCTTAGTTCTCTGGATATTTTCCTAGTTTTCTAGATATTTTCCTAGTTTTTTGGATATTTTCTTAGTTTCTGGATATTTTCTAGTTTCTGATATTTTCCTAGTTTTCTGATATTTTCTAGTTTTTGATATTTTCTTAGTTTCTGATATTTTCTAGTTTTCTGATATTTTCCTAGTTTTTGATATTTTCTAGTTTTTTGAATTTTCTTAGTTTCTGATATTTTCCTAGTTTCTGATATTTTCCTAGTTTTCTGATATTTTCTAGTTTTCTGATATTTTCTAGTTCTCTGGATATTTTCTAGTTTTGGATATTTCATTTCTGGATATTTTCTAGTTCTGATATTTTTGTTTGAAAGTTTCTGAATTTCTTAGTTCTCTGATATTTCTTTTCTAATATTTTATTTTTTAATATTCTTAGTTTTCTGATATTCTTAGTTCTCGATATTTTCCTAGTTTCTAGATATTTTCCTAGTTTTTTGATATTTTCTAGTTTCTGATATTTTCTAGTTCTCTGGATATTTTCCTAGTTTTCTGATATTTTCCTAGTTTTTATATTTTCTTAGTTTTCTGAATTTTTTAGTTTCTGGTATTTTCCTAGTTTTTGATATTTTCCTGTTTTTGGATATTTTCTAGTTCTGATATTCTAGTTTTCTATATTTTCGTTTTTATATTTTCTTGTTTTCTGATATTTAGTTCTCGATATTTTCCTAGTTTTCTAGATATTTTCCTAGTTTTTGGATATTTCTAGTTTGATATTTTCCTAGTTTCTGATATTTTTCAAATTTTTGGAATTTAGTTCTCGATATTTTCTAGTTTGATATTTTCTTTTCTGATATTCCAGTTTATATTTATTCTGAATTCTAGTTTAATCATCTGGATATTTTCTTAGTTTCTGGATATTTTCCTAGTTTTCTGATATTTTCCTAGTTTTTCTGGATATTTTCTTAGTTTTCTGGATATTTTCCTAGTTTTTGGATATTTTCCTAGTTTCTGATATTTTCCTAGTTTTCTAGATATTTTCCTAGTTTTCTGGATATTTTCTAGTTTCTGATATTTTCTAGTTTTCTGATATTTTCCTAGTTTTCTGGATATTTTCTTAGTTCTCTTTGATATTTTCCTAGTTTTCTAGATATTTTCCTAGTTTTCTGATATTTTCATTTGAAAATTCTCTGGATATTTTCTAGTTTCTAGATATTTTCTAGTTTTCTGATATTTTCTAGTTTTTATATTTTCTAGTTTTTCTGGATATTTTCTTAGTTCTCTGGATATTTTCCTAGTTTTCTAGATATTTCTTTTCTAGTTTTCTTGGATATTTTCTTAGTTTTCTGGATAAAATCATAGTTTTCTATATAAAATCTAAGTTTTTCTATAGGTCTTCGTAGTTTTTTTACATAAAATCCTAGTTTTTTTAAAATTCCTAGTTTTTCTGTAGGTTTTCATAGATTTTCTACATAAAATCCTAGTTTTCTATATAAAATCCTAGTTTTCTATATAAAATCCTAGTTTTTCTATAGGTTTTCCTAGTTTTCTACATAAAATCATTGTTTTCTATATAAAATCCTAGTTTTTCCATAGGTTTTTCCTAGTTTTCAACATAAATTCCTATTTTTCTATAAAAAATCCTAGTTTTCCAATAGGTTTTCCTAAATTTTCTATATAAAATCTTAGTTTTCAATATAAAATTCTAGTTTTTCTATAGGTTTTCTAAGTTTTCAACATAAAATCCTAGTTTTCTATACAAAATTCTAGTTTTCTATACAAAATTCAAGTTTTCCTATAGGTTTTCCTCGTTTTCTATATAAAATCATAGTTTTCTTTTTAAAATCCTAGTTTTTCTATAGGTTTCATTAGCTGACTACAGGAGGAGGAGGTGTTGATTCACAGGGAATTCTCCCGGCCCGGGTCTTTACCAGATGGCGACCCGGCTCCGGCTCCCTGGCGTGGGAGTAGCAGAGACTTAAGTCTCCCATGGGAAGGAGTACCCCTCAGCGGTGGGACCAACTGGTCCCAGGCCTAGCCATATTCGCCCACAAGCACGTAGGTAGATAGTTGCTAGGCCCCTCTGGTCTGCCACCTTCCCCGCCTCAAGGAGGCTGAAGGGAAGGGCAGGCTTGCGAGCCGCAGATGGTAGCAAGCTCCAGCCTTGGCACCTACCCTGCCCTAGAAGGGATAGGCATGGTGAGCGACCTGAGCTGACTACAAAAAATCCAAGTTTTCTTTTGAAAATCCTAGTTTTTGTATAGGTTTTCCTATTTTTTTATATAAAATTCAAATTTTCTTTAAAAGAATCCTAGTTTTTCTACAGTTTTCCTAGTTTTCTACATAAAATCCTAGTTTTCTATATAAAATCCTAGTTTTTCTATAGGTTTCTCTAGTTTTCTATATAAAATCCAAATTTTCTATTAAAAAAATCCTAGTTTTTCTATCTGTTTTCCTAGTTTTCTATATAAAATCCAGGTTTTCTTTAAAACATTTAAGTTTTCCTCTAGGTTTTCCTACTTTTCTACATAAAATCCTAATTATTTTTTACATAAAATTCTAGTTTTTCTACAGGTGTTCCTAGTTTTCTATATAAAATCCTAGTTTTCTATAAAACATCCTAGTTTTTCTACATAAATTCCTAGTTTTCTACACAAAATCCTAGTTTTTCAATAGCTTTTCCTATTTTTATATATAAAATCCTAGTTTTGTATAATAAAAATCCAAGTTTTTCTATAGGTATTCCTAGTTTTCTACACAAAATCCTAGTTTTCTTTAAAAAATCCTAGTTTTCTAAAAAAAATTACTATTTTTTCTAAAAGTTTTCCTAGTTTTCTACATAGAATCCTTGTTTTCTATAAAAAATCCTAGTTTTCGTTTAGGTTTTCCTAGTTTTCTATATAAAATCCTAGTTTTCTATCAAAAATCCAAGTTTTTCTATATGTTTTCCTATTTTTCTACATAAAATCCTAGTTTTCTATATAAAATCCTAGTTTTTCTATAGGTTTTCATAGTTTTCTACATAAAATCTTAGTTTTATATTAAAAAATCATGTTTTTGTATATGTTTTCCTAGTTTTTCATATAAAATCCTAGTTTTATAAAAAAAATCCTAGTTTTTCTATAGGTTTTCCGTTTTCTACATAAAATCCTAGTTTTCTATACAAAATCCTAGTTTTTCTACAAGTTTTCCTAGTTTTCTATATAAAATCATAATTTTCTTTAAAAAATTCCTAATTTTTCTGTAGGTTTTCCTAGTTTTCTATTTAAAATCCTAGTTTTTTATATAAAATCCTAGTTTTCTAAAAAAATAAAGTCTTAGGTTTTCTATAGGTTTTCCTACTTTTCTACATAAAATGGTCGTTCACCATGCCCAGCCCTTCTAGGGCAGGGTAGGTGCCAAGGCTGGAGATTGCTACCATCTGCAGCTCGCAAGCCTGTCCTTCCCGTCAGCCTCCTTTGGGCGGGGAAGGTGGCAGACCAGAGGGGCCTAGCAACTATCTACCTACGTGCTTGTGGGCGAATATGGCTAGGCCTGGGACCAGTTGGTCCCACCGCTGAGGGGTACCCCCTCCCATGGGAGACTTCGGTCTCTGCTACTCCCACGCCAGGGAGCCGGAGCCGGGTCGCCATCTGGTCAAGACCCGGGCCGGGAGATTTCCCGGTGAATCAACACCTCCTCCTCCTACATAAAATGGGTCGATCACCATGCCCAGCCCTTTTAGGGCAGGGTAGGTGCCAAGGCTGGAGCTTGCTACCATCTGCGGCTCACAAGCCTGCCCTTCCGTCAGCCTCCTTGGGGCGGGGAAGGTGGCAGACCAGAGGGGCCTAGCAACTATCTACCTACCTGCCTCGTGCTTGTGGGCGAATATGGCTAGGCCTGGGACCAGTTGGTCCCACCGCTGAGGGGTACCCCCTCCCATGGGAGACTTCAGGTCTCTGCTACTCCCACGCCAGGGAGCCGGAGCCGGGTCGCCATCTGGTAAAGACCCGGGCCGGGAGATTTCCCGGTGAATCAACACCTCCTCCTACATAAAATGAATGGTCGATCACCATGCCCAGCCCTTCTAGGGCAGGGTAGGTGCCAAGGCTGGAGCTTGCTACCATCTGCGGCTCGCAAGCCTGCCCTTCCCGTCAGCCTCCTCTGGGCGGGGAAGGTGGCAGACCAGAGGGGCCTAGCAACTATCTACCTACGTGCTTGTGGGCGAATATGGCTAGGCCTGGGACCAGTTGGTCCCACCGCTGAGGGTACCCCTCCCATGGGAGACTTCGGTCTCTGCTACTCCCACGCCAGGGAGCCGGAGCCGGGTCGCCATCTGGTAAAGACCCGGGCCGGGAGATTTGTGAATCAACACCTCCTCCTACATAAATGAATGGTCGATCACCATGCCCAGCCCTTCTAGGGCAGGGTAGGTGCCAAGGCTGGAGCTTGCTACCATCTGCGGCTCGCAAGCCTGCCCTTCCCGTCAGCCTCCTTGGGGCGGGGAAGGTGGCAGACCAGAGGGGCCTAGCAACTATCTACCTACGTGCTTGTGGGCGAATATGGCTAGGCCTGGGACCAGTTGGTCCCACTGCTGAGGGGTATCCCCTCCCATGGGAGACTTCGGTCTCTGCTACTCCCACGCCAGGGAGCCGGAGCCGGGTCGCCATCTGGCTGAGGTCAGTGGTCACGTGTGGTCATACCTGTCCTAAGCTGTCTGGGAATTAGCGTGGGGTGATACCGAGCACATGGCTCACTGCAGTGTTTTAGAATCTCAGGTTGAAGTGTTGAAGAAGGAGATTCTACTTCTTCAGGAGGAAAACAGGAAGCTGAAGCTTCGCCTAGATGGGTGTGGGAGTGAGTGTGAGATGGTTGGAGCTGGTAAGGAGGAAATGGTTACCAACAGTGAAAGTGGCAGCCGCTTTAAGTGGCAAGTGGTTCACAATTCAGGAAGAAGGAAGATAAAGAAGGTTAACAGAGAAGATGTGAAGGTAGGAAATCGATTCTCTGTTCTCCAGGACGAGTGTACTTCAGTGGTTAGCGAGTGGCGAGTGGTACCCAGTAATGGGAGGAGCATCAAAATAAGGAAAGTTAAGAGAGAAGATTTGAAGGTAGGAAATAGCTTCTCTGTTATTCAGGATGAGTGTACTCCAGTGGGCAGTGAAGGTAAAGGTACTACTTCCCTGCTAATAGAGGTAAGAGAATTCTTGTGGTAGGTGACTCACAGGTAAGATATATGGACCGTGCTTTCTGTAATAGGAATAGGGAGGTGAGGGAGAGGGTGTGCTTCCCTGGAGCTGGTGTTGGAGACATAGTCAACAGGTTGGATAATATCATGTCAGGTAATGGGAACAAGCCCATTATCTGTCTCAGTGCTGGTGGAAATGATATTGGGAAGGGTAGGAGAGAAGAGCTGCTGGATAAGTACAGGTCAGCTATAGAGCTAATCAAGTCTAAGGGAGGGGTCCCAATTATATGTAGCATCTTGCCTAGAAGGAGAGTGGGAAATGAATGGTTGTCTAGGGCAATTGGTGTAAATTGCTGGCTAGACAGATACTGCAAGGAACTTGCAGTCCCATTCATTGACAACTGGGACAACTTTTATGGCAAACATGATATGTATGCAAGGGATGGGGTACATCTCTCTGGGACAGGGGTGGAAGCACTTGCCAACTCGATTGAGAGGGCCATTGCTGGCATGCCTAGGATTTTAAACTGATAGAGGATAGAGGTATGGGTGTATGTGGGAAACAGTCAGTTAGCAACACTAGGGCTGAAAACAGTAAATTTATAAAAAAAATTCATCATAAATTTACAAATAAAGACAATGGATCAGGTCAGCAAACAAAGGGAGACAGTAGAGGGAAACAAGAGACTAGCTCCCTTAAGGTTTACTATACTAATAGCAGGAGTGTAAGAAATAAGATAGATGAGTTAAGATTAATTGCAAGTGCAGGAAACATAGATATTATTGCTATAACAGAGACCTGGCTCAATCTGAAAGATAGAGAGTTGCCTTCTGAATGTCACATACAAGGCTATAAATTATTCCACACTGATAGGGTCAACAGGAAGGGTGGTGGAGTAGCGATGTACGTCAGAGATAATTTAAACTGTTGTGTTAGACAAGATATAAAATTAGAAGCGTCAGCCACTGAATCTGTTTGGTTACAGCTTCTTGAAGGCCGTGTAAAACTTATTTTGGGTGTGATTTACAGGCCCCCAAATCTTGATAGGGAGTGCAGTAAACTTCTATGGGATGAAATTCGTAAGGCATCTACACATGAAAATGTTGTGCTGATGGGAGATTTCAACTTTAGACAAATTGACTGGAGCAATTTGACAGGAAATTTAGAGTCAAGTGACTTTCTTGATACGATTCAGGATTGTTTTTTGAAACAGTTGGTGACAGAACCAACTAGAGGAAATAACCTGCTAGACTTGGTTCTTGCCAGTAGGGAATCGCTAATTAATAATCTTGAGGTTAATGATGAGCTTGGGGAAAGTGATCACAAATCACTCAGTTTTAATATATCATGGAATTACCCTAATAATGACAATCAAGTCTCTGTCCCTGACTTCCGCTGGCTGATTTCATAGGACTGAAAAATTACCTGGGTGGGCTGAACTGGAATGACCTGACAGTGGGTCAGGTAGGTGGTGATTGCCAATATGACGTTTTCCAGAGAATAGTTCTAGCTGCTCAGACAACTTATGTTCCTATTAGGGAAATCAGATCAAACAAAAATGATCCTAAATGGATGAACAATAGATTAAAACATCTCATTGGTCAAAAGAGAGGCATATATAGGCGAATCAAAAGAGGAGAGGGGCAATTAAGTAATCAATATATTCAGTTAAAGAGAGAAATAAAAAAGGGAATAAGAAAAGCAAAAAGAGACTATGAGGTTAAAGTTGCAAGAGAATCGAAAACTAACCCAAAGGATTTTTTCAGGTATACAGAAGTAAGATTAGGGACAAGATAGGCCCACTCAAAAGTTACTCAGGTCAGCTCACTGTCAGTGATAAGGAAATGTGTAGAATTTTTAACACTTACTTCCTCTCAGTTTTTACACAGGAAGATAATAGCGATATTCCAGAAATAATAAATTATGTAGACCAGGACGATAGTAAACTATGCACGATCAGGGTCACAAGTGACATGGTCCTTAGACAAATAGATAAATTAAAACCTAACAAATCCCCAGGCCCTGATGAACTGTATGCAAGGGTTCTAAAGGAATGTAAAGAGGAGCTTAGCAAACCTATGGCTAATCTTTTCAACATATCACTGCAAACTGGCATGGTGCCAGATAAGTGGAAAATTGCAAATGTAATACCTATTTTCAAAGCAGGAGACAGGTCCTTAGCTTCGAACTATAGATTAATAAGCCTAACCTCAATAGTGGGAAAATTTATGGAATCAATAATTGCCGAGGCAATTCGCAGCCATCTTGAAAAGCATAAATTAATCAACGAATCTCAGCACGGTTTTACAAAAGGGCGTTCCTGCCTTACAAATTTAATAACTTTTTCACTAAGGTATTTGAGGAGGTAGATCATGGTAATGAATATGATATTGTGTATATGGACTTCAGTAAGGCTTTTGATAGAGTCCCACATCAGAGACTATTGAGGAAAATTAAGGCACACGGAATAGGAGGAGAAATTTTTTCCTGGATAGAGGCATGGTTGACAAATAGGCAGCAGAGAGTTTGCATAAATGGGGAGAAATCAGAGTGGGGAAGCGTCACAAGTGGTGTTCCACAGGGGTCAGTATTGGGCCCCTTGTTGTTCACAATCTACATAAACGACATAGATGAGGGAATAAATAGCGACATAAGCAAGTTTGCCGATGACACCAAAATAGGCCGTCCAATTCATTCAAATGAGGACATTAGAGCACTCCAGGAAGATTTGAATAGACTGATGCAGTGGTCGGAGAAGTGGCAGATGCAGTTTAATATAGATAAATGCAAAGTTCTAAATATTGGACAGGACAATAACCATGCCACATATAAACTAAATAATGTAGATCCTAATACTACTGATTGCGAAAAGGATTTAGGAGTTCTGGTTAGCAGTAATCTAAAACCAAGACAGCAGTGCATAAGTGTTCGCAATAAAGCAAACAGAATCCTTGGCTTCATATCAAGAAGCATAAATAATAGGAGTCCTCAGGTTGTTCTTCAACTCTATATCTCCTTGGTTAGGCCTCATCTAGATTATGCTGCACAGTTTTGGTCACCGTATTACAGAATGGATATAAATGCTCTGGAAAACGTACAAAGGAGGATGACTAAGTTGATTCCATGTATCAGAAATCTTCCCTATGAGGATAGACTGAGGGTCCTGAATCTGCACTCTCTAGAAAGGCGTAGAATTAGGGGGGATATGATTGAGGTATATAAATGGAAAACAGGAATAAATAAAGGGGATGTAAATAGCGTGCTAAAAATATCTTGTATTGACAGGACTCGAAGCAATGGCTTTAAGTTGGATAAATTCAGATTCAGAAGGGATATAGGAAAGCATTGGTTTGGTAATAGAGTTGTCGATGAGTGGAACAAACTCCCGAGTACAGTTATAGAGGCTAAAACGTTGTGTAGTTTTAAAAATAGGCTAGATAAATATATGAGTAGGTGCGGGTGGGTGTGAGTTGTACCTGACTAGTTTGTGCTACTAGGTCAGATGCCGTGCTCCTTCCTTAAGTGAATGTAACCTGACCTGGCTGGGTCAGGGCATTGGCTTAAGCCGGCGGGAGACTTGGACCTGCCTCGCATGGGCCAGTAGGCCTGCTGCAGTGTTCCTTCTTTCTTATGTTCTTATGTTCTTAAAGACCCGGGCCGGGAGATTTCCCGGTGAATCAACACCTCCTACATAAAATGTCGATCACCATGCCCAGCCCTTCTAGGGCAGGGTAGGTGCCAAGGCTGGAGTTTGCTACCATCTGCGGCTCGCAAGCCTGTCCTTCCCGTCAGCCTCCTTGGGGCGGGGAAGGTGGCAGACCAGAGGGGCCTGGCAACTATCTACCTACGTGCCTCGTGCTTGTGGGCGAATATATCTAGGCCTGGGACCAGTTGGTCCCACTGCTGAGGGGTACCCCCTCCCATGGAAGACTTCGGTCTCTGCTACTCCCACGCCAGGGAGCCGTAGCCGGGTCGCCATCTGGTAAAGACCCGGGCCGGGAGATTTCCCGGTGAATCAACACCTCCTCCTCCACCTACATAAAATCCTTGTTTTCTATAAAAAAAAATCTGTTTTTGGGTAGGTTTTCCTAGTTTTCTATATAAAATCCTAGTTTTCTATTAAAAAATCCTAGATTTTCTATAGGTTTTCCTAGTTTCCTATGTAAAATCCTAGTTTTCTATATAAAATCTTAGTTTTTCTATAAATTTTCTTAGTATTCTACATAAAATCATTGTTTTTTTTTTAAATCCTAGTTTTTGGTATAGGTTTTCTAGTTTTCAACATAAAATCCTAGTTTTCTATATAAAACCCTAGCTTTTCTATAAGTGGAAGGAGGTGTTGATTCACCGGGAATTCTCCCGGCCCCGGTCTTTACCAGATGGCGACCCGGCTCCAGCTCCCTGGCGTGGGAGTAGCAGAGACCTATGTCTCCCATTGGTGGGGGTGCCCCTCATCTGCGGGATCAACTGGTCCCAGTCCTAGCTATATTCGCCTACAAGCACGAGACAGGTAGGTAGATAGATGCTAGGCCACTCTGGTCTGCCACCTTCCCCGCCCCAAGGAGGCTGACAGGAAGGGCAGGCTTGCGAGCCGCAGATGGTAGCAAGCTTCAGCCTTGGCACCTACCCTGCCCTAGAAGGGCTTTGCATGGTGATCGACGTTTTCTATAGGTTTTAATAGTTTTCTACATAAAATCTTAGTTTTCTATAAAAAATCTCAGTTTTTCTATAGGATTACCTAGATTTCTACATAAAATCCTAGTTTTCTACATAAAATCTTTGTTTTCTATATAAAATCCTAGTTTTTCTATAGGTTTTCCTAGTTATCTAAGTAAAATCCTAGTTTTCTATATAAAATTCTAGTTTTTTATACATGTTCCTAGTTTTCTACACAAAATCTTAGTTTTCTATAAAAAAAAACATAGTTTTTCTATAGTTTTTCCTAGTTTTCGAAATATAATCCTAGTTTTCTATATAAAATCCTAGTTTTTCTATAGGTTTTCATAGTTTTTTACATTAAATCTTAGTTTTCTATCTAAAATTCTAGTTTTTCTATAGGTTTTCCTAGTTTTCTACATAAAATCTTAGTTTTCTATAAAAAATCTCAGTTTTTCTATAGGATTACCTAGATTTCTACATAAAATCTAGTTTTCTACATAAAATCTTTGTTTTCTATATAAAATCCTAGTTTTTCTATAGGTTTTCCTAGTTATCTAAGTAAAATCCTAGTTTTCTATATAAAATTCTAGTTTTTTATACATGTTCCTAGTTTTCTACACAAAATCTTAGTTTTCTATAAAAAAAAAATAGTTTTTCTATAGTTTTTCCTAGTTTTCGAAATATAATCCTAGTTTTCTATATAAAATCCTAGTTTTTCTATAGGTTTTCATAGTTTTTTACATTAAATCTTAGTTTTCTATCTAAAATTCTAGTTATTCTAAAGGTTTTCCTAGATTTCTACATAAAATCCTAGTTTTCTATATAAAATCCTAGTTTTTCTATAGGATTTCCTAGTTTTCTACATACAATCCTAGTTTTCTATATAAAATCCTAGTTTTTCTATAGGCTTTCCTAGTTTTCTACATAAAATCCTAGTTTTCTATAAAAAATCCTAGCTTTTCTGTTGGTTTTCCTAGTTTTCTATATAAAATCCTAGTTTTCTATAAAATATCCTAGTTTTTCTATAGGTTTTCCAGATTTCTACATAAAATCATAGTTTTCTATATAAAATCCAAGTTTTTCTATAGGTTTTCCTAGTTTTCAACATAAATTCCTATTTTTCTATAAAAAGTCCTAGTTTTCCTATAGGTTTTCTAGATAAAATCTTAGTTTTCAATATAAAATCATAGTTTTTCTATAGGTTTTCCTAGTTTTCATTATAAAATACTAGTTGTCTATACAAAATTCTAGTTTTCCTATAGGTTTTCCTAGTTTTCTATATAAAATCATAGTTTTCTTTATAAAATCCTAGTTTTTCTATAGGTTTCATTAGCTGGCTACAAAAAATCCTAGTCTTCTTTAAAAAATCTTAGTTTTTGTATAGGTTTTCTTATTGTTTAATATAAATTTCAAATTTTCTAAGTAAAAATCCTAGTTTTTCTATAGTTTTCCTAGTTTTCTACATAAAATCCTAGTTTTCTATATAAAATTCTAGTTTTTCTATAGGTTTCCCTAATTTTCTATATAAAATTATTGTTTTCTATCAAAAATCCTAGTTTTTCTATAGGTTTTCCTAGTTTTCTACATAAAATCCTAGTTTTGCTATAGGTTTTCCTAGTTTTAACATAAAATCCTTGTTTTCTTTATAAAATCCTAGTTTTTCTATAGATTTTTCTAGTTTTCTACATAAAATCATAGTTTTCTATATAAAATCTAAGTTTTTCTATAGGTCTTCGTAGTTTTTTTTACATAAAATCCTAGTTTTTTATAAAAATTCCTAGTTTTTTATAAAAATTCCTAGTTTTTCTGTAGGTTTTCATAGATTTTCTAAATAAAATCCTAGTTTTCTATATAAAATCCTAGTTTTCTATATAAAATCCTAGTTTTCTATATAAAATCATAGTTTTTCTATAGGTTTTCCTAGTTTTCTACATAAAATCATTGTTTTCTATATAAAATCCTAGTTTTTCCATAGGTTTTTCCTAGTTTTCAACATAAATTCCTATTTTTCTATAAAAAATCCTAGTTTTCCTATAGGTTTTCCTAAATTTTCTATATAAAATCTTAGTTTTCAATATAAAATTCTAGTTTTTCTATAGGTTCTCGAAGTTTTCAACATAAAATCCTAGTTTTCTATACAAAATTCTAGTTTTCTATACAAAATTCTAGTTTTCTATACAAAATTCTAGTTTTCCTATAGGTTTTTCTAGTTTTCATATAAAATCATAGTTTTCTTTTAAAATCCTAGTTTTTCTATAGGTTTCATTAGCTGACTACAAAAAATCCTAGTTTTCTATTGAAAATCCTAGTTTTTGTATAGGTTTTCCTATTTTTTTATATAAAATTCAAATTTTCTTTAAAAGAATCCTAGTTTTTCTACAGTTTTCCTAGTTTTCTACATAAAATCCTAGTTTTCTATATAAAATCCTAGTTTTTCTATCTGTTTTCCTAGTTTTCTATATAAAATCCAGGTTTTCTTTAAAACATCTAAGTTTTCCTCTAGGTTTTCCTACTTTTCTACATAAAATCCTAATTATTTTTACATAAAATTCTAGTTTTTCTACAGGTGTTCCTAGTTTTCTATATAAAATCCTAGTTTTCTATAAAACATCCTAGTTTTTCTACATAAATTTCTAGTTTTCTACAAAAATCCTAGTTTTTCAATAGCTTTTCCTATTTTTCATATAAAATCCTAGTTTTGTATAATAAAATCCAAGTTTTTCTTTAGGTATTCCTAGTTTTCTACACAAAATCCTAGTTTTCTTTAAAAAATCCTAGTTTTCTAAAAAAATTACTATTTTTTCTAAAAGTATTCTAGTTTTCTACATAGAATCCTTGTTTTCTATAAAAATCTAGTTTTCGTTTAGGTTTTCCTAGTTTTCATATAAATTCTAGTTTTCTATCAAAATCCAAATTTTTCTATATGTTTTCCCATTTTTCTACATAAAATCCTAGTTTTCTATATAAAATCCTAGTTTTTCATAGGTTTTCACAGTTTTCACATAAAATCTTAGTTTTATTAAAAATCATGTTTTTGTATATGTTTTCCTAGTTTTCATATAAAATCCTAGTTTTATAAAAAAATCCTAGTTTTTCTATAGGTTTTCCTTTTTTCTACAAAAAACCCTAGTTTCTATAAAAAACCAGTTTTTAAAGTTTTCCATTTTTTTATATAAAATCAAATTTTCTTTAAAAAATCAAATTTTTTTAGGTTTTTAGTTTTCTATTTAAAATCCAGTTTTTATATAAAACCTATTTTTAAAAAAAAAAAGTCTTAGTTTTTTTATTTTCCAACTTTTTACTAAAATCCGTTTTCATAAAAATCTTTTTTTGTGGGTTTTTCTAGTTTTTTTATATAAAACCCATTTTTTATTAAAAAACCTGTTTTTATGTTTTCCAGATTAAAATCCAGTTTTTTAAAAATTTTATTTTTTTTAAAAATTTTCTTATTTCTACATAAAACATTTTTTTTTTAAATCCTAGTTTTTTATAGGTTTCTATTTTTCAATAAAAATTTTTTTAAAACCCACTTTCTAAAGTGGGGGGTTTGTTCACCGGAATTCCCCCGGGGGTCAAGGGGCCCCGGCCCCCCCCCGGCGGGGAGTGCGGACCATGTCCCAGGGTGGGGGCCCCCCCGGGGAAATTTCCCCGCCCTTTTTTCCCACGCCAGGGGGGAAACGGGGCCACCTGGGCCCCCCCCCGCCCCAAGGGGTGACGGAAGGGAAAAGGGTTTCGAGCCGCAGAGGTAGAAGCTCCGTTTCCCCCACCCTGCCCTAAAGGGGGTTTGCATGGTGCGACCATAGGCTGTTTTTTTAAAAAAACTTGTTTTCTATAAAAAACTAGTTTTTTATGGTTCCTTTTTAAAAAATCCTTTTTTTAAAAAACTTTTTTTTCTAATTTCTTTTTTTAAGGTTTTCCCAGTTTTTACATTTAAAACTTTGTTTTCTATTAAAATTTGTTTTTTTATGGTTTTCCTAGTTTTCTAATAAAAAAAATTTTTTTAAAAAAAATCCTTTTCTAAATTTTTTCCCAGTTTCTAAAAAACCAGTTTTTTTAAAAATCTATTTTTTCTTGGCCTATTTTCACATAAAACCCTATTTTTTTTAAAAAAAAATTTATTTTTTTAATTCCTAGTTTTCTATATAAAACCCCATTTTTCTATAAAACATCCTAGTTTTTCTACAAAAATTCCAGTTTTCTACAAAATCCTATTTTTCAATAGCTTTTCCTATTTTCTTATAAAATCCTAGTTTTGTATAATAAAATCCAAGTTTTTCTTAGGTATTCCTAGTTTTCACAAAATCCTAGTTTTCTAAAAAATTCTAGTTTTCTAAAAAAAATTACTATTTTTCTAAAAGTTTTCCTAGTTTTCACCCAAAAATCCTTGTTTTCTATAAAAAAATCCTATTTTCGTTTAGGTTTTCCTAGTTTTCTATATAAAATCCTAGTTTTCTATAAAAAAAACCAAGTTTTCTATATGTTTTCCATTTTTCTACATAAAATCCTAGTTTTTATATAAAATCTAGTTTTTCTATAGGTTTTCATAGTTTTCAATAAAATTTAGTTTTTTTTAAAAAAAACATGTTTTTGTATTTTGTTTTCCTAGTTTTTCTAAAAAAATCCTAGTTTTAAAAAAAAAACCCCATTTTTTTTATAGGTTTTCCGTTTTCTACAAAAAATCCTAGTTTTCATACAAAATCCTAGTTTTTCACAAGTTTTCCTAGTTTTCTATATAAAAAACATAATTTTTTTAAAAAAAACCTAATTTTTTTGTGGTTTTCCCCAGTTTTTTTTTAAAATCCTATTTTTTTTAAAAAAAAACCCCAGTTTTCAAAAAAAAAAAAATCTTGGGTTTTCATAGGTTTTCCTTTTTTTCTAAAAAAAAGGGTCCTTCATGCCCATCCCTTCTAGGGCAGGGGGTGCCAAGGCTGGAGCTTGCTACCATCTGGGGCCCCGCAAGCCTGCCCTTCCTTCAGCCTCCTTGAGGCGGGAAGGTGGCAACCAGGGGGGCCCCAGCAACTATCTACCTACGGGGCTTGGGGCCCCAATATGGCTAGGCCTGGGACCGGGGCCCACCGCTGGGGGTCCCTTCCCCCTGGGAGACTTGGGGCTCTACTTTCCCCCGCCAGGGGGGCCGGGCCGGGTCGCCATCTGGAAAAAACCCCCCGGGGCCCGGGGGAATTCTCGGTGAATCAACACCCCTCCTCCTACATAAAATCGGAACCCCTTTTCCCCGCCCTTGGGGGAGGGGGGGCCCAAAGGGGGAGGCCCACTGGGCTCGCGGGCCCGCCTTTCCCGTCACCCCCGGGGGGGGGGGCAGGGGCCAAACAACTATCTCCTATTCCCCTTTTGGGCGAATATGGCTAGGCCTGGGACCGACCCCCGCTGAGGGTACCCCTCCCAGGGGGGGATTTTTGGTCTGCTACTCCCTCGTTTGGGAGCCGGAGCCGGGGCGCCATCTGGTAAAGACCCGGCCGGGGGGGTTTCCCCGGGGAAAACAACCCCCTCCTCCCCTAAAACCTTGTTTTTAAAAAAAAACTTTTTTGGGGGGGTTTTTTCCCATTTTTTTTATATAAAATCCTGTTTTCTTTAAAAAAACCTAGATTTTTTTTTTTAGGTTTTTTAGTTTCCTTTAAAATCCTATTTTCTAATAAAACTTAGTTTTTTAAAATTTTTTAGTATTTTTAAAAAACCCCCCTTTTTTTTTCAGGGCCCCCCCCCCTGGCTGGGGGGGAAACCTAGTTCCCCCGGGGGGGGTTCACTGGGGACCCCGGCCCGTCCTACTAATTCGCCTAAAAACCGGCGGTGGAGTAAGCAGGACCTTTCCCCTTTGGGGGGGTTTCCCCAAAAAGGGAAACTCCCCAAAAGTTTTTTTGAGACGCATGGTTTTTAAAATTTTTTCAAAAAATTTGGTTTTTTTTCCATTTTTTTTGCCCAGATTTTACAAAAATCAGTTTTTTTTCAAAAATTTTTTTTTTAAAAAAAAACTTGGCATTTTCTGTAAAACCCTTTTTTTTTTAAAAAACATTTTTATAATTTCCCATTTTTCCCCAAAAAACTTATTTTTTTTAAAAAAAATCTAGTTTTTCAAAAATTTTTTTAGATTTTTAAAAAAACCTAGTTTTCTTATAAAATCTTTTTTTCTAAAAAAATCTTTTTTTTTATGGTTTTTAGTTTTCAAAAAAAAAAACCTTTTTTTTATTAAATCCCATTTTTTTTTTTTTTCCTAATTTTTACAAAATTTAGTTTTCTATTAAAATTTTAGTTTTTTGGTTTTTCCCCAGTTTTTAAAAAAAATTTTAGTTTCTAAAAACCAGTTATTCAAAATTTTTTAGATTTCTAATAAAATCCTATTTTCTATATAAAACCTAGTTTTTCTATAACCTATTTTTACAAAAAATCCCAGTTTTCTATTTAAAACCCTATTTTTTTTATAGGTTTCCTATTTTTTTTACATAAAATCCCAGTTTTTTATAAAAACTATTTTTTCAAAAGGTTTTTTTAGTTTTTTACATAAAATTCTATTTTCTAAAAAAAATCCTAATTTTTATAGGTTTCAGTTTTCTCAAAAAACCTAGTTTTAATAAAATCCTAGTTTTTCTATGGTTTTTTCCTAGTTTTCACATAAAATCCTTTTTTTTCTATACAAAATCCTAGTTTTTCTACGGTTTTTCCCCAAATTTTCTACATAAAATCGTTTTTTTTCATAAAAATCCTATTTTTAAAAAAAAAAAAGACCTATGTTTTCTTTATGTTTTCCTTTTTTTCTAAAAAAATCCTTTTTTTTCTATACAAAACCCAAAACTTTTTTGGGGGTTTTCCTTTTTTTCTATATAAAACCTTAGTTTTCAAAAAAAAATCCTTTTTTTTCTATGGTTTTTTTCCAAATTTTCCACATAAAATCATTTTTTTCTAAAAAAAATAAGTTTTTTTATAGGTTTTCCTAGTTTTCAACATAAATTCCTATTTTTCTATAAAAAGTCCTAGTTTTCCTATAGGTTTTCTAAAAAAAATTTTAGTTTTCAATATAAAATCATTTTTTTTTCTATGGTTTTTTCCTAGTTTTCATTATAAAATACTTTTTTTTTTTTTTTTTTTAAAACACATACAGGTACATTAACAGCAAACTTTGCAACACTATACAAAACATAAACATTAAAAGTGACAATGATACAAAGAAAATTCGTATCTGAGACCACCCCCCCTTTGTGGTTTGGGGAACATAACCACTTAAAAATAACAAAAAGATAAAATATAAAACCCTGTTTTATACAAATAAACCCCGACCACAGGCCACTGTATCCCATAAATTGTGAACAAAAAAATTCTACATAAAACGTATATGAAAAAATAATTGAATACCTCAACCCTTTTAAGAGGCCATAGGTTTTAAGACTGCCATCTTAATTATGTTTAAAACTGTGCTTTTTTTGTAACATTACATAATATCAATTATTCAAGGGGTCTTATCTGATACCACCAAGTTGTTAGTTATTACCAAAAAAAAAGGAAAAAACCATCTAAATTTTTGGGTTATTCCATCAAGACTCATAACACATATCACTTGTCACACATCCTTGACAAGGCCAACTAATTTTTCCTTTCCCCCCTATTCTATTAGACTACTCCTATCACTGAAAAAAAACACCCCCAACCCCCAAGGCATATATCACCATAACAAATACAATAATTCATAAATACTCAACAAAAAAAAAGAAATAAATTCTGCTATACATAATCTATGTACTATGATAAACCCCTTAATCCCCCAAAAAATTTTTTTCCCAAATAATACCCATACAATAAGATCGTTAGCATCATTAATTCCAAAAGCTATAAAAAAACGGGACAGTACTTTCACATTGCCTAACGACAATGATATGATGTATATGAAACGGAGCTATACAATAACATTATACAATGACAATGAAATTTAAAAAAAACCTTTTTGGGTACCACTAATCTTGTGGTAATATTACAAAACCCACAACAAATTTTAATTACCTTTTTTGAGAGTACTGATAATAAACATAATATGTATTATTTGAGAACAATATTAACATGATCCCGTACAGCGTGGGGAAAATATCCTTTTCCCGTCTCAAAAAAACAAACATCAATTACCATGCTCTAACATTTGAAAGCCCTTGGGGAAAAACCCTTTTCCCTTTTTAACCTGGTCTTTGTCACGTCATTACGTAAAAAACAAGTCCCCAAAAAAAAACATCCTGTCATCCTTCATACCTATTTTAAAACCTTTCCGGTCAGCTGTCTTTTCCCCGTTGCTCAAAAAACAAGCATTCTCGTCGCCAGTCGACCCCCCTCAACATTCACACCACTATGCACACTAAAACCTCATTCAACACAACATCGACCCCCCAATTTTTGTCTTCCAAAGAATCCAGTCCTTTCCAAAATCTACTCTGCATCACCGTAATAACTTTGCTACTGTTAATGTCCTATATCCCTCAGAGAAACTTGATACCCATTTTTTTCCAAAAATAGCCCCCTTCCTACACATTAAGGGGGTACACGGGGGGCTAAGGCTTTCCCCCCCAGTCCCCTCCCCCCTCTCATTCCCCATGATCAACAAAAATCCGGTTAAAAAATAATTGCCCTCCCCCCCTTTTCTCGATACCCCCCCCAAATCAAAGCTTAAAACCCGTGGGGGGGGAAATTTTTTTCCCCCCCCCAAACCAATCCCCTTACAACCATGGGGCCCACCCCCCCGAATACAAAAATATAACATGATATGCTGTTTAAAATCCGCACCTCTGACATTCATTCTTCCCACCAACCCCATCCTATATAATTCAGACCTCGATGCCCCAAATACCTAAAAAATCTTAAAAAACCCCTCCGTACCTTTTGGGAATGAAAAGGGTCTTCCCCCAACCCACCCCCCAAACCCCCCTCAATCATAAACTGGAAAATTCACTTGACCCTGTACCACCCCATCCTTTTCCTCCCCGTCCCCAACCTGCCCACCTTTTTTCCCTTTTGGCTCCCCCCCTTGCCAAAAAGTCTAGCCATGTCCTCACACACCCGCAGGTCCCCCCCCCCCCACCACTTCCCATCCTCCATGACCGCTCCCCCCCGTTGACCCCCCCCCCCCCACCCCCTTCCTTAAAAAAACTGTTTCCCCCTAAACTGCTTTCACACGATGTTCCAAAGAAATGAGGCCCAACCAACCCCCCCCCTTGACACTCATCATGACAACTTCCTTCCCCCCAGGCCGCCCATACCCCACACATCCTTTTAAACTTTCTTTTTTAATTCCCTGATGTCGACCATCCTTAAAGGTTTTCCCCCGGGGGTACATGCCACACCCTTTTATAAAAGGGGTGTTCCCCCCTGCCCCCCAAACCCCCCATTTTTTCCCAAAAACCCTACCCCCCACCTCCCCAGAATTCACCTGCCGGGTACTCCCCCTCTGCCATATACACAATTCCACAGATCTTTATTCTATCCACAACATTCCATCCATACCCCTTTCCCCCAAGCCCCCCCACCCACGTACCCACCTCCAATAACTTAGACTTGGCTCCATTAACCCTCATTCCCCCTTTTGCTCCAAAAAAACCCTTTTACGTCCCATTAACCAGCCCTTCTTTTTTGTTCCACCCACCAATAAAAATATCATCCACATACCCCAATGCCCCCTACTCACCCCCCCCTTCCCCCCTCCTACTCCTTCCTCTATTAACCTATAAAAGGGATCCTGCATGCACGCGAAAAGGATCTGAGATATGGGACCCCCCCCGTCTCAGACCCCTTTCCATCACCACCTTTTTTCCCCAACCCACCATTCCCCCTGTACACGCACCTTGCAAAAACTCTACAATGTCTCAACCCCCCCCCGCAATTTCCTCCCAAAACCTTGACTCCTCAATATAATTCCCAACATCTTCTATTCACACAACCCTTTTGTTTCCCCCAATCTTTTCCCCCCAAACACCCCCCCGTCCTACCTTCAATAAAACCCCCATTCTCCCATGTTTTTTCACTCATACTTTTGGGGATACCAAACTGCCCCTGATGTATGACATTGTAAAACACCCATTTTTTTCCCCCAAAATTTTTTTGGGAAATTTTAAAAACTCCACACATGGGGATATCGCCCTGTAATTACCCAAGGTTCTCCCCCCCCTTTCGGCACCAGAACAACTACCCCGTCCCCTCGTCCCCCCCAACCTACCCCCACCCTTTCCCCTACAATTAAACAAATGCACTAAACATTCTCTCAACGTTTCCCAATGCACTACATAAAAAATCTTTGGGGGATTTTTTTAACCCTGGTCCCTTTCCCCCAGACTTTTTTGACACTGCCTCCCCCACTTCCTCCTCCCCTTTTTTCCCCCAACTCCTTACAGTCTTCCCCCCAAAAAGAAAACAGGATCCCTTCCCAAGGACCCCCCCCGGACTACCCCCCCCCACACTCAATGTTTTTTCCCAAACCAAGATCGGCATAATTGTTTGCCATCCGTTGTCCTGAGCACCTGTCCCACTTCATATCCCCCCCCCCCCGGCCCCCCCTCAATCCCCATAATCGTTTTACCCCTCTGCCTATCTCTAAACCTCCTCCCAACCGCCCCAAACCACGGTCTATCTCCCCCAACGCCTCCCCAAACCTCCCCTTTTTTGATCGCATCAAAAAAATCATTTTGAATATCCCTCAACCTTCCCCTTAACCCCTCTATTTTTTCCCCTACCTACCAACCCCCCCCCAAAAATTCATTTGACCCTCCCCAAAATTTCTGGTTTTCCCCTTTTCCCCATCTCTTCCTTTTTTTCCTATAAAAAACCCTTTTTTCCCCCCCTTTTTACTTTTTTTCCCCCAGCCCCCAAAAACTTTTTTCCCACCCCCGCTCCTTCTAACCAGAAGGGGCCCCCCCCCTTCCTAAATGACCTCCCCTCCCCCCCCCGCCAGCAAACCATTCAACTTCCAATAACCATTGTACCCCCTTGGACCATTCCATCCCCTCCCCCCACTAATACACCAAAAATTCAGAAAAACCAATATCAAAAGTTTGCACCCCCCCAACGTCTCTTGTTACATAAACACGATCCCCAAACCGGCTGCATGGGGCCCTCCCCCCCAAAAAAATGCTCCACCCTCCACCCATCACCCCGTACCACATCGAACACTCCACCTCCCTCAGTAAAACCCAACGCCCTAATTCACCCCAAAAACCCCCTCTGGGGGTTTAATTTTTTTATTATACAATTCCAATCCCCACCCATCAGAGTAATCATAGGCAAACCCCGTAAATGATATGTCAAAACCTCCCTACAAATTCATCTTTTTTAAGCCCCTTATTGTCAGCTGGCAAAATATTCCCATGAAACATACCCGAATGTCGCCCCCCCAAGCCCATCCACCCCCCCCCACTCTCCCTCCCCTCCCCCCCAAACCAACAACCGAAAGGGGCCCGGGGTCCCCTTACCCCCCCCGCCACCCCACCCTTTAATTTCCCCGAGGGGTTCCTGCATACACCTCATAACCTTTTTAAACTCAACCCCCACCACACCTAAAATTATGTTCTTGTTAAAATTACGCCCCCGTCATATCGCCCCTTAAACACTACCTCCACCCCCCCACGTTTTAAATTTTTTTCCCTTTTGGGCCCTTCACATTAATCGTTAAACCTTGAATACGCCAAAGGGGGGGTTTCCCCCGTGCTTCCGGGCGGGCCGTGGCACCCCCTTCCCCCAAAACCCTTTTTTTCCCCAACACTCCTCACCCCTGATCCCATACCCTCCCTGCCCCCACCTTCCCCTTCCTTCCCCCTCCCTGTTTTCACCTGTAAGCTTTTGGGCCGGTGTGAGGACATCATCATCTGACACCTCTCCCCCCCCCTTTCTTGATTCTCCCCTACCTCCATTACATCCATGTCCCCATCCCTATGCACATCAGCCTCCACTTCCCCCACCTGCAACCTGTCTTCCCCCACTTCTGGCCCCTTCCCGCCCTGGTTCCTACCCTCCTCCACCTGTAAAGGGGGCCTTCAACCCCAGGAAATCACCTCCGATCTTCCAGAAACGTTCGCAACATCTCTTGCAATTTTTTCAAGGTCCACCTGGGGTCACCCCCCCTCCACCAAACCCCCATTTATTATTTTTTCCGGCCCATCGATTGTTGGGGTTTAACTCCTCGGGGGCGTTACAACTTTCCCCCCACCTTCCCCCCCTTCTGCCCCACGGGCCCTTTCCCCCCGTCCTTCCACAATCTCAGGTTTTGGGTTTCCCAAGGGGTTATGCATCACAGGTACCTGTGTAACCATTGGTCTTGGGGCCATGATTTTTGGGCACCCCCCGCCATGTGATCATATTCCCCACCCCTCGACATGTCCCCTTCCCTCGTAGGTAACAAACACCTGCGCCCAAAGGCCCCAGCAGTACATAGGGGGGGATGGGCCCTTTTTTTAAAATCATTTTAAAGGGGGAAGGAAAAACCTTTGGCAACCCAGCATATATTCCTTCAGTCCACCTTCCCATAGTCGTAGAATGCCCCCACCATACCTTTAAAAAGGCCCACTGACATCCAATTTTGGCCCCAAATGGCACATTCGGACCCCCCAAAATGTAATGTTTAGAGGCACCCCCGACCCCCGGCTTCACCCCGTGTTGACAGTGAGGTGCTTTTTCCTGGTACCTCCACATTTTTTTTATATGCCTCCGGGGGACCAAACTTCACGGGTCCTCGTCAAACCATTTAATGCAATCCATATAGGTCTTCATGACAAATAAAAAAAATGTCACGGATTATCGCCGGCAGCAACACTGAAGCGTTAGCTGGGTAAATGGCCCCTTAAAACTCCCACACACCGTGTTGCTCCTCCTCCAACACTGGTGCCATCTTGGGGAAAATCGGAAGTTGCGCCCTGGACCAGGGGCAACCGGCAACACAACCTCTCAACCCGTGAGCGAAGAGGTCAATATATATAAAATACTAGTTGTCTATACAAAATTCTAGTTTTCCATAGGTTTTCCTAGTTTTCATATAAAATCATAGTTTTTTTATAAAATCCTAGTTTTTCTATAGGTTTCATTAGCTCTACAAAAATCCTAGTCTTCTTTAAAAAATCCTAGTTTTTTTTATAGGTTTTCTATTGTTTAATATAAATTACAAATTTTTTAAGTAAAAATCCTAGTTTTTCTATAGTTTTCCTAGTTTTCCATAAACCTAGTTTTCTATATAAAATTCTAGTTTTTCTATAGGTTTCCCCAATTTTCTATATAAAAAATTTTTGTTTTCATCAAAAAACCTAGTTTTTCTATAGGTTTTCCTGTTTTCTACATAAAATGCTAGTTTTTTGCAAAAAACCTAGTTTTGCTATAGGTTTTCCTAGTTTTAACATAAAATCCTTGTTTTCTTTAAAAAACCTAGTTTTTTTTATAGATTTTCCTAGTTTTTCATAAAATCATAGTTTTCTATATAAAATCTAAGTTTTTCTATAGCTTAGGTTTTTTACATAAAATCCTAGTTTTTTATAAAAATCCTAGTTTTTTTTGTATGTTTCATAGATTTTTACATAAAATCCTGTTTTCTATATAAACCTAGTTTTTCTATAGGTTTTCCTAGTTTTCTACATAAAATCATTGTTTTCTTTCCTAGTTTTTCCTAGTTTTCAACATAAATTCCTATTTTTCTATAAAACCTAGTTTTCCTATAGGTTTTCCTAAATTTTCTATTAAAAAAACTTAGTTTTCAATATAAAATTCTAGTTTTTCTATAGGTTTTCCAAGTTTTAACATAAAATTCTAGTTTTCTATACAAAATTTAGTTTTCTATACAAAAATTGAGTTTTTTTTATAGGTTTTCCCCAGTTTTCTATATAAAATCATAGTTTTTTTTTTTAAAATCCTATTTTTCTATAGGTTTCATTATTATTACAAAAAATCCTAATTTTCTAGAAAACTTGTTTTTTTTAGGGTTTTCCTATTTTTTTTTATAAATTCAAAAATTTTTTTTAAAAAAATCCTAGTTTTTCACAGTTTTCCAGTTTTTAATAAAACCTAGTTTTCTATATAAATCCCAGTTTTTCTATAGGTTTCTCTAGTTTTTATATAAAATCCAAATTTTCTATTAAAAAATCCTAGTTTTCTATATAAAATCCAGGTTTTCTTTAAAACATCTAAGTTTTCCTCTAGGTTTTCCTACTTTTCTACATAAAGGAGGTGTTGATTCACCGGGAAATCTCCCGGCCCGGGTCTTTACCAGATGGCAACACGGCTCCGGCTCCTGGCGTGGGAGTAGCAGAGACCGAAGTCTCCCATGGGAGGGGATACCCCTCAGCAGTGGGACCAACTGGTCCCAGGCCTAGCCATATTCGCCCACAAGCACGTAGGTAGATTGTTGCTAGGCCCCTCTGGTCTGCCACCTTCCCCGCCCCAAGGAGGCTGACGGGAAGGGCAGGCTTCGAGCCGCAGATGGTGAAAGCTCCAGCCTTGGCACCTACCCTGCCCCCAGAAGGGCTGGGCATGGTATCGACCCTTCTACATAAAATCCTAAATATTTTTAAATAAAATTCTAGTTTCTCTATAGGTGTTCCTAGTTTTCTATATAAAATCCTAGTTTTCTATATAAAATCCTAGTTTTCTATATAAAATCCTAGTTTTCTATAAAACATCCTAGTTTTTCAATAGTTTTCCTATTTTTCATATAAAATCCTAGTTTTTATAATAAAAATCCAAGTTTTTCTAAAGGTATTCCTAGTTTTCTACACAAAATCCTAGCTTTTTTTAAAAAATCCTAGTTTTCAAAAAATTATTATTTTTTCTACAAGTTTTCCTAGTTTTTTCATAGAATCCTTGTTTTCTATAAAAAATCCTAGTTTTCGTTTAGGTTTTCCTAGTTTTCTATATAAAATCCTAGTTTTCTATCAAAAATCCAAGTTTTCTATATGTTTTCCTATTTTTCTACATAAAATCCTAGTTTTCTATATAAAATCCTAGTTTTTCTATAGGTTTTCATAGTTTTTCTACATAAAATCTTAGTTTTTTATTAAAAAATCATGTTTTTTGTATATGTTTTCCTAGTTTTTTATATAAAATCCTAGTTTTTTTAAAAAAATCCTAGTTTTTCTATAGGTTTTCCGTTTTCACATAAAATCCTAGTTTTCTATACAAAATCCTAGTTTTTCTACAAGTTTTCTATATAAAATCATAATTTTCTTTAAAAAAATCATAATTTTTCTATAGGATTTCTTAGTTTTCTATTTAAAATCCTAGGTTTTTATATCAAATCCTAGTTTTCTAAAAAAAAAAAGTCTTAGGTTTTCTATAGGTTTTCCTACTTTTCTACATAAAATCCTTGTTTTCTATAAAAAAAATCTGTTTTTGGGTAGGTTTTCTAGTTTTCTATATAAAATTTAGTTTTCTATTAAAAATCCTAGATTTTCTATAGGGTTTTCCTAGTTTCTTATTAAAATCCTAGTTTTCTATATAAAATCTTAGTTTTTCTATAAATTTTCTTAGTATTCTACATAAAATCATTGTTTTTTTTTTAAATCCTAGTTTTTGGTATAGGTTTTCTAGTTTTCAACATAAAATCCTAGTTTTCTATATAAAACCCTAGCTTTTCTATAAGTGGAAGGAGGTATTGATTCACCGGGAATTCTCCCGGCCTGGGTCTTTACCAGATGGCGACCCGGCTCCAGCTCCTGGCGGGGAGTAGCAGAGACCTATGTCTCCCATGGGGGGGTGCCCTCATCTGCGGGATCAACTGGTCCCAGCCCTAGCTATATTCGCCTACAACACAGGCAGGTAGGTAGATAGATGCTAGGCCACTCTGGTCTGCCACCTTCCCCGCCCCAAGGAGGCTGACAGGAAGGGCAGGCTTCAGGCCGCAGATGGTAGCAAGCTCCAGCCTTGGCACCTACCCTGCCCTAAAGGGCTTTTGCATGGTGATCGACGTTTTCTATAGGTTTTAATAGTTTTCTACATAAAATCTTAGTTTTCTATAAAAAATCTCAGTTTTTCTATAGGATTACCTAGATTTCTACATAAAATCCTAGTTTTCTACATAAAATCTTTGTTTTCTATATAAAATCCTAGTTTTTGTATAGGTTTTCCTAGTTATCTAAGTAAAATCATAGTTTTCTATATAAAATTCTAGTTTTTTATACATGTTCCTAGTTTTCTACACAAAATCTTAGTTTTCTATAAAAAAAATCATAGTTTTTCTATAGTTTTTCCTAGATTTCTAAATAAAATCCTAGATTTCTAAATAAAATCCTAGTTTTCTGTATAAAATCATAGTTTTCTATAAAAAATCTTAGTTTTTTGTATAGGTTTTCTAGTTTTCGAAATAAAATCCTAGTTTTCTATATAAAATCCTAGTTTTTCTATAGGTTTTCCTAGTTTTTTACATTAAATCTTAGTTTTCTATCTAAAATTCTAATTTTTCTATAGGTTTTCCTAGTTTTCTACATAAAATCTTAGTTTCTATAAAGAGGAGGAGGTGTTGATTCACCGGGAAATCTCCCGGCCCGGGTCTTGACCAGATGGCGACCCGGCTCCGGCTCCCTTGCGTGGGAGTAGCAGAGACCGAAGTCTCCCATTGGAGGGGGTACCCCTCAGCGGTGGGACCAACTAGTCCCAGGCCTAGCCATATTCGCCCAACCCAAGCACGTAGGTAGATAGTTGCTAGGGCCCCTCTGGTCTGCCACCTTCCCGCCCCAAAGAGGCTGACGGAAGGGCAGGCTTGCGAGCCGCAGATGGTAGCAAGCTCCAGCCTTGGCACCCACCCTGCCCTAGAAGGGCTGGGCATAGTGATCGACAGTTTCTATAAAAATCCGAGTTATTCTAAAGGTTTTCCTAGATTTCTACATAAAATCCTAGTTTTCTATATAAAATCCTAGTTTTTGTATAGGATTTCCTAGTTTTCACATAAAATCTAGTTTTCATAAAAAAACCTAGTTTTTCTAAAGGCTTTCCTAGTTTTCTACATAAAATCCTAGTTTTCATATGAAATTTAGTTTTCTAAAGGTTTTCCTAGTTTTCACATAAAATTCTAGTTTCTATAAAAATCCTAATTTCTTATAGGTTTTCCTAGATTTTCTACAAAATCCTAGTTTTCTACATAAAATCCTAGTTTTATAGGTTTTCCTAGTTTTCTACATAAAACCCGAGTTTTTCTACAGGTTTTCCTAGTTTTCTAAATAAAATCGTAGTTTTTCATATAAAATCCTAGTTTTCTAAAAAAAAAGTCCTTTTGGTTTCTTTATGTTTTCCTACAAAAATCCTTAATTTCTACAAAAAATCCTAGCTTTTGTAGGTTTTCCTAGTTTTCTATATAAAATCCTAGTTTTCTATAAAAATCCTAGTTTTTCTATAGGTTTTCCTAGATTTCTACATAAAATCATAGTTTTCTATATAAAATCCAAGTTTTCTATAGGTTTTCCTAGTTTTCAACATAAATTCCTATTTTTCTATAAAAGTCCTAGTTTTCCCCATAGGTTTTCTAGATAAAAACCTAGTTTTCAATATAAAATCATAGTTTTTATAGGTTTTCCTAGTTTTCATTATAAAATACTAGTTGTCATACAAAATTCTAGTTTTCCATAGGTTTTCCTAGTTTTCATATAAAATCATAGTTTTCTTTATAAAATCCTAGTTTTTCTATAGGTTTCATTAGCTGGCTACAAAAAATCCTAGTCTTCTTTAAAAAATCCTAGTTTTTGTATAGGTTTTCTTATTGTTTAATATAAAATTCAAATTTTCTAAGTAAAAATCCTAGTTTTTCTATAGTTTTCCTAGTTTTCTACATAAAATCCTAGTTTTCTATATAAAATTCTAGTTTTTCTATACGTTTCCCTAATTTTCTATATAAAATTATTATTTTCTATCAAAAATCCTAGTTTTTCTATAGGTTTTCCTAATTTTCTACATAAAATGCTAGTTTTCTACATAAAATCCTAGTTTTGGTATAGGTTTTCCTTTATAAAATCCTAGTTTTTCTATAGATTTTCCTAGTTTTCTACATAAAATTCTAGTTTTCTATAAAAAATCCTAATTTTTTATAAGTTTTCCTAGATTTTCTACAAAAAATCCTAGTTTTCTACATAAAATCCTAGTTTTTCTATAGGTTTTCCTAATTTTCTACATAAAATGCTAGTTTTCTACATAAAATCCTAGTTTTGGTATAGGTTTTCCTTTATAAAATCCTAGTTTTTCTATAGATTTTCCTAGTTTTCTACATAAAATTCTAGTTTTCTATAAAAAATCCTAATTTTTTATAAGTTTTCCTAGATTTTCTACAAAAAATCCTAGTTTTCTACATAAAATCCTAGTTTTTCTATAGGTTTTTCTAGTTTTCTACATAAAATCCTAGTTTTCTATATAAAATCCTAGTTTTCTATAGGCTTTCCTAGTTTTCTACAAAAAATCCTAGTTTTCTATATAAAATTCTAGTTTTTCTAAAGGTTTTCCTAGTTTTCTACATAAAATTCTAGTTTTCTATAAAAAATCCTAGTTTTTCTATAGGTTTTCCTATTTCTCTAGGAGGTGGAGGTGTTGATTCACCGGGAATTCTCCCGGCCTGGGTCTATACCAGATGGCGACCCGGCTCCGGCCCCCTGGCGTGGGAGTAGCAGAGACCTAAGTCTCCCATGGGAGGGGGTACCCCTCAGCGGTGGGACCAACTGGTCCCAGCCCTAGCCATATTCGCCCACAAGCACGTAGGTAGATAGTTGCTAGGCCCCTCTGGTCTGCCACCTTCCCCGCCCCAAGGAGGCTGAAGGGAAGGGCAGGCTTGCGAGCCGCAGATGGTAGCAAGCTCCAGCCTTGGTACCTACCCTACCCTAGAAGGGCTGGGCATGGTGAGCGACCCCTATTTCTCTACATAAATTCCTAGGTTTCTTTAAAAAATCAGTTTTTCTATAGGTTTTCCTAGTTTTCTATGTAAAATCCTTGTTTTCTATAAAATAATCCTAGTTTTCTACATAAAATCCTAGTTTTCTATATAAAATCCTAGTTTTCTATATAAAATCCTAGTTTTTCTATAGATTTTCCTAGTTTTCTACATAAAATCCTAGTTTTCTATATAAAATTCTACTTTTTCTAAAGGTTTTCCTAGTTTTCTACAAAAAATCCTAGTTTTCTATATAAAATCCTAGTTTTTCTATTGGTTTTCCTAGTTTTCAATATAAAATCCTTGTTTTCTATATAAAATCATAGTTTTTCTATAAGTTTTCATATTTCTTTACATAAATTCC